>JAWQEG010009114.1:0-2500 GCA_033782935.1 Petrolisthes cinctipes
CATATCATCCAAGATTTATAACTATTATTATTATTATTATTATTATCATTATTATTATTGAGTATGCTCAGTCTGTAAACATTATTTGTGTATTGTGTATTGAAAGAATTTACACGAAAAGAAATAAAATAAAAACAGCTGTGAAAATGGTGTTTAAATAAATGGTATACCAAACCCAAAACATCCTAGCCAGACTTTTATTAACCCATGAATAAATATCCCATGAAATAAATGGACAGGAACAAAAGGTCTAATGAACACAGTCGTTTATGGTGAGAGATTATTTTTAACTCTTGACGGTGAAAGTCTAATTATTCTTATTTAAGGAACCCTGTGTTGTTGTCAGAAAATTGGAGTTCAAAGAGTCCTTCAAATATTGCCACGTAACACACACACACACACCTATATGGAAGAACCGTATTTCGTGGCATAGTCAGGAGGAATCAGAAGCCTCCAATTCCCATACACGATCAAAGGGTCGTTAATTAAGGGGAGATCTTCTTTTTGGTGAATTGGAAGGCTACTGATTCCTCCAAATTATGCCACAAAACAACAGGACCAGATGAACAAAAATAATGGTGTCCTGTTGTTGCTTGGAATACTTTGGAGGAATCAGTCGCTCCAAATATACAACTACCACTGTACTACCCCCCTAAAATTCCTCACAGGGATAATATGCTGGTGAATTTGAGGGCTACTGATTCCTCCAAACTATGCCAGGAAACAGACTTATGGAGGAGTCAGTATTCCTCCAATTCAACCAACAAGAGAATCTCCCCTTAAGTAAGTATTATTGAACTACTCACTTAAGGGGATATTATACTTTTAATAGATTGGAGTGCCTTGATTTCCTTCAAAGTATGCCAGGAAACAGACAAAGATGAAGAAAAATAATGGTATCCTGTTGCCTGGAATAGTTTGGAGGAATCCTTTGCTCCAGATTTACCACCCAAAACAATGTGCTATATAGCCACTTAAATAACCTCCTACCATAATATACTTGATGTAGTGAGAATATTATAATTATACCGTTATTGTAATGATAATGGTACTTATATTAATTATGGTGGTTGTAGACTGGGGGAAAAACTACACACAAACACACACACACACATTCTAAAATACACACACTTTATTTAATATATACACACACACAACAAATATTAAAAAAAAAAACACACAGACACAAACAAATATTCCAAACACACACACACAAACAAATATTCCAACACACACACACACAGACACAAACAAATATTCCAAACACGCACATACACACACACACACACAAACAAATATTCCAAACACACACACACACAAACAAATATTCCAACACACACTGAGTAAATATTATCCCACCCTGACGAGAAAATACACTCAGAAAAATCTACGGGAACACATTGCCAGAGTTCGCGTTCACCTACAGACAGTGAGGCAGTCGGTCAGTCAGTCCGTCCGTCACACGCACCAAACCACCCAAACTGTCCGTCATGGCCCGGGTCAAATTTGGTCCAATTCCATTTTTGACCTATGGATATGAAAGATGGACTCCTGATGAGGGGGTGATGTCTAGGGGGGATGGATTTTTGGTCCTTTTTGCTCTGAGACGCACCGTTTTCGAGATATATTATATTTTGGGGTCAAAATTTCTATTCCAATTTTGGCACACAAGGTATGAATGGATTTTTACGAAACTTGGTGTGGAAGGAGAACACATTAATTGGCCGAAACGGGTTTTTCAAAATTTCTCTATGATGCAAAATTTTTGAAATACAAACATGTTTTTTAAACAAAATTTCACACCAAACTAATTCGTTGAAAAACTTTAATTGAAACTTGGCAACTGAGGATATTACAATGTATAATTGATAATAAATATAACTGGAAGGAGGAGAAAGAGTCATTTATTATTTTATGGATAACTTTTTTTTTTTAGTCAAAATTTTTAGACCGTAAAAATTTCAAATTTTCTGTGTGTGTGTGTAATAATAATAATAATAATAATAATAATAATAATAATAATAATAATTAACGGTTTATTAATACAGGCGGACAGCCAAAAGGCTGAAAATATAGATTGAATAGAGATAAAATAAAAAGCATAAAGTGTATGTGTTTGTGTGTGTGGAGGAAGTAATGGTGTGTGTGAGGGTCAGTTGAAAGGAATGGTGTGTGTGTGTGTGTGTGTGTGTGTGTGTGTGAGAGAGAGAGAAGTTAAGGAATGATATGTGTGTGTGTGTGTGAAGGGGTCAGACACACCAGTAGGAGAAAAGAATGACCTCATCTTGTCTTACTTTCTCCCTCAACTAACAGTAAGTGCCTCTCTCTCTCTCTCTCTCTCTCTCTCTCTCTTAACTGAGCCTTCCTCTCTCTCTCTCTCTCTCTCTCTCTCTCTCTCTCTCTCTCTCTCTACAGTGTCTTCAAGGCCTGACACAATATTCATTCACTCCCATAAGTCAGTAACTCTCAGAGCCACAGTGTAAAGTTCAGAAAGTTTTAA
>JAWQEG010009114.1:12500-39989 GCA_033782935.1 Petrolisthes cinctipes
TCAAGTGGAGGTGGAGGTGGAGGTTACTCAGCACCTTCAGTAAGCACCGGATATTCAGCACCATCAGGTGGAGGTGGAGGTGGTGGAGGATATGGTGGTGGATCATCAGGAGGTGGATCAAGTGGTGGAGGAGGTGGAGGATACTCAGCACCAGCACCCAGCTCTGGTTACTCAGCACCTTCTCCTAGTACCGGATACTCAGCACCATCTGGCGGAGGTGGTGGTGGAGGTGGTGGTGGAGGCTATGGTGGTGGTGGATCATCAGGTGGAGGAAGTGGAGGTGGTGGGTATGGTGGTGGATCATCAGGTGGAGGTGGAGGAGGTGGTGGTGGATACTCAGCACCTTCACCCAGCACTGGATACTCAGCACCTTCAGTAAGTACAGGTTACTCAGCTCCATCTGGTGGTGGTGGTGGTGGTGGAAGTGGAGGATATGGAGGAGGTGGAGGAGGAGGTAGTGGTGGTGGTGGTGGTGGTGGATATGGTGGTGGATCATCTGGAGGTGGATCAAGTGGTGGAGGAGGTGGATACTCAGCACCTTCACCCAGCAGTGGATACTCAGCACCATCAGTAAGTACAGGATATTCAGCTCCATCTGGTGGTGGTGGAAGTGGAGGTGGAGGCTACGGAGGTGGTGGTGGTGGTGGAGGTTCAGGTGGTGGTGGTGGTGGTGGAGGATATTCAGCACCAGCACCCAGCTCTGGTTACTCAGCACCTTCTCCTAGTACTGGTTACTCAGCACCATCAAGTGGAGGTGGTGGTGGTGGCTATGGTGGAGGTGGTGGAGGTTCTGGTGGAGGAGGTGGTGGTGGTGGTGGTGGAGGGTATGGTGGTGGATCATCTGGTGGTGGATCATCTGGTGGTGGTGGAGGTGGATACTCAGCACCTTCAGTAAGTACTGGATACTCAGCACCATCTCCTAGCACTGGTTACTCAGCACCATCACCCAGCACTGGATACTCAGCACCTTCCCCCAGCTCAGGATACTCAGCACCATCAGGTGGTGGTGGAGGTGGAGGAGGTGGCTATGGTGGAGGTTCTGGTGGAGGTGGTAGTGGAGGAGGAGGTGGAGGTGGTGGATACTCAGCACCATCACCCAGCTCAGGATACTCAGCTCCATCAGGTGGTGGTGGAGGAGGAGGTGGTGGAGGAGGCTATGGAGGAGGTTCTGGTGGTGGTGGTAGTGGTGGAGGTGGTAGTGGTGGTGGTGGTGGATACTCAGCACCTTCACCCAGTTCTGGATACTCAGCACCTTCTCCTAGTACAGGTTATTCAGCTCCATCCAGTGGTGGAGGTGGAGGTGGTGGTTATGGTGGTGGATCATCTGGTGGAGGTGGTGGAAGTGGAGGAGGAGGTTACTCTGCTCCATCTGTAAGTACTGGATATTCAGCACCATCAGGAGGTGGAGGTGGAAGTGGAGGTGGTGGTGGAGGATACTCTGCTCCATCAGTTAGTACTGGATACTCTGCTCCATCCGGTGGAGGTGGAGGTGGTGGAAGTGGAGGCGGTTATGGAGGTGGATCATCTGGTGGAGGTGGTAGTGGTGGTGGTGGAGGTGGAGGATACTCAGCACCAGCTCCCAGCTCTGGTTACTCAGCTCCATCAGGTGGTGGAGGTGGTGGTGGTGGAGGGTATGGTGGTGGATCATCTGGTGGAGGTGGTTCTGGTGGTGGTGGAGGTGGAGGATACTCAGCACCTTCTCCCAGCTCTGGTTACTCAGCTCCATCTGGTGGTGGTGGTGGTGGTGGTGGAGGATATGGTGGTGGATCATCATCCGGTGGTGGAGGTGGATCGTCTGGAGGTGGAGGTGGTGGTTACTCAGCACCCTCACCCAGCAGCGGATATTCTGCTCCATCTGGTGGAGGTGGAGGAGGATACGGAGGTGGATCTGGAGGCGGTGGAAGTGGAGGAGGTGGTGGTTATGGTGGTGGATCATCTGGTGGTGGAGGTAGTTCTGGTGGAGGTGGATACTCTGCACCTTCTCCCAGCTCTGGTTACTCAGCTCCATCTGGTGGAGGTGGATCATCTGGAGGTGGAGGTTATGGAGGTGGATCATCTGGAGGCGGTGGAGGAGGTGGAGGTGGAGGTTACTCTGCTCCTTCTCCTAGCACTGGATACTCTGCTCCATCAGGTGGAGGTGGTGGTGGAGGCTATGGTGGAGGTGGTGGAGGAGGTGGTGGTGGATCAGTCAGTAACTCTTACTTGCCTCCTCCTAGTAGTGGATACTCCGCTCCATCTGGTGGAGGTGGAGGAGGTGGAGGTGGCTATGGAGGTGGATCATCTGGTGGTGGTGGAGGAGGCAGCAGTGGAGGCTATGGAGGTGGATCATCTGGTGGTGGGGGTGGCGGTGGTGGTGGAGGGTATGGAGGCGGTGGGTCAAGCAGTGGTGGAGGTGGAGGTGGAAGTGGAGGGTACGGTGGTAGTAGTGGATCATCAAGGTGGATTCCTATCGTTGCCCCAGCAGGTGTGTCATCCAGCAGTATGTATGGCAGGTAAACAACACACATGGATGACAAGTAAACAAGCAACATGGATGACAAGTAAACAAACAACATGGATGAAAAGTAAACAAACATAATGGATGACAAGTAAACAAACAAACATGGATGACAAGAATATATACCAATTAAAGGAAGAAGATGGATGACAAGTAAAGGAATAAAAGATGGATGAGAAGTAAAGGAGGAAAATGGATGACAAGTATAGAAGGAAAATGGATGACAATTAAAGGAGGAAGATGGATGAGTAGTAAAAGAGGAAAATGGATGACAAGTAAAGACAAAAGATGGATGACAAGTAAAGGAGAAAAAGATGGATGAGAAGTAAAGGAGGAAAATGGATGAAAAGAAAATGAGAAAGATGGATGAGAAGTAAAGGAGGAAGATGGATGAAAAGAGTGGTTCGTGGATGACAGAGATATACAGTATAATGTGGGAACAAGTGGAGTGACCTGTCTTCCCTCTACTCTGTGACCTCATGTGTATCTCTGTGTCTTCGTGACCTCTTTTATTTTATAGTGGCACTTTGACCCTGTACAGTGTGCCAATAGTTATCACCTGTATTGTACTCTATTATGACCTAATTCAAATCACTCTGACCTCTAATGAATCACGGCAACCTAGCTAGTGGCCATTTGAACTCACCGTGGCACTGCGTTTGACCTATGTTGTGAAGTGACCTAAGTTGTGTCTCCCTGACCACACTGTATATACATTATGTGTGTATGTGACCTTGTCTGAGGCACCATTATAAAAGTTCATGTGTATTTTGTTTTGGTTTTGTCTATGTGACCGTATTGTGCCGTAGTGACCTCATCTGTGCCACTGTGACCTCACCTGTGACCCTATCTGCAGCTCTGTGTCACGATTTGCCTCTCTAACCTGATGTAAAGTAGATGTGTCTGTGTCTCATTCCTTCATACCACGAACCCAACTATTTCCATAACTTCCTCTGTGACCTTATCTGTGTTATGGTGACCTTATCTAATCCACTGTGACCTCATCCCATCTATTGTGACCTCATCTAATCCACTTTAACCTCATATAATCAAATGTGACCTCATCTAATCCACTGTGACCTCATTTAATCCAATGTGACCTCATCTTTATCACTGTGACCTCATCTAATCCACTGTGACCTCATCTTTATCACTGTGACCTCATCTAATCCACTGTGACCTCATCTTTATCACTGTGTCCTCATCTAATCCACTGTGACCTCATCTTTATCACTGTGTCCTCATCCCTATTCACCACTGTGACCTCGTATGCATACCTATGAGCCATTCTGTGACCTGATATTGTGCAGACTCGATGCACGTATTAGTGAACAGATTCGTTTTGTATAATATGGTCGACCGAACCCAAATATTAAGTACCTTTATATTATGTATCTTTATCTAATTCATGTGTCTAAGTCAGCTTTGTGTTATTATTGTTCTTCTTTGTTGAACAGATGAATAAAATGTTCGAACGTTATAGTTTTGCATTCATTGGCATCCCCTTTAACCCTCAAAGGCATTCGCACCCCCTGTTAGGATATGGAAGTGGCTTAACATGTTGTGGCTTGACTACTTTTGAAGATGCCACCCAGGCACCCCAGCTATGTGCAGTCTTTGGCTAGGCCTGGCTATGGAAGGGTGTGTGCGCCAGCTCGCTCTCCCATGGTGGGAGATAAATTGCATAAGGAGTCCATCAGACTCACATATGCTGTAAAGGTATAACTAATTATTTCCATTATTTTTAAATGGGCAAATTAGGCTAACACATGCAATACACAGCTATGGGACCTGAGAAGCACCATACGAAATTTCAGAGCTTAATTGCTATTAGTGGCCTAGTTATGATTTTTTGTCAAGAAATTGCATTTTTTTACATTTTTTTTGTTTACTTTCTTTAGTCCCCCATTAAGAATATATATTTTTGCATAATTACTTAAGTAAGTGATTGATACTAAAGTAGAGGAGTTAATCTTTCGTTTCATGGTCTGAAAAGCAATTAAAATTGATTACAACTTTGTGTTGTGATTTTTCTTAATAGGAGTCTGTCACACTCAACATATGCTATTCTAGGTGTGTCCAATAACGTATGCCTTTAAGGGTTAAGGACCCTTGATGTAGTCAGAAAATTGGAGATAAATGAGTCCTTCATATACTGCCACCACAAAACACACACACCTATAAGGAAGGAGCTTGTTTCATTGCATAGTCAGGAGGAATCAAATGCCTCCAATTCTCACACACCATTACAGGGTGCCTTAGTACTTTGGGCTGTATGCAAGAACATTCATCGTGTTGACAATCGTGTGGTAACAGTACAGGGCTATAGAGACACAATACAGGGCCATGGTACCGGTACCATGGATATTTTGACACACGAGCCTAAGTTTCATTGGTGTATATGCAAATCCATCTATAAATTAATCATTTTTGCAACACCTATGATATTCTGACACACGGGCCTATCTTTCATTGGTGTATATGCAAATCCATCAATATATTAATTATATTAGCTATACCTTTCCTATATAAGTCAAGAGTGATATTATGTTTACTTGAGAGTGAGACGGATACCTACATAATAAAACACCATGCCTTCCCTAAATGCTGAAGAGGAATTTTTGGAGATATCGTTCCCCAGAATGGTCGAAATTTGGATGTACAGTCATGAGAAAGTAAACGAGCTCCAGCAAGTATGTATGAGGCAGACAGTATAAACGTTGTAATTAGTTCACTGGTATGTCAGAGGATTCCAAACTTCTAATAACAAGATCTGGATACTTGTTATTGTGGTTAGTGACTGTACCAACACTCTGAAAGAATTTTAATCTGAGAGGTAGTAGTAATTAGCTGAGAAACTTTCCAATAAAAAGTTTAAGTTCGGTACCATCTTCTAATTTACTACATGCAGCTACTCACTATTCAAAATAATAATAATATCATAATGAGAACGTGAAAATATTGGACTGCCTTTTGTTTGAGAAATCCGAGATACAGTGCAAATAGACAGACAGACAGATAACCCCACGAACACACTCCAAAACAAATATTACTATGTGTGTTTGTGTCCTATACTGGATTCCTGGTGATTACAATACGTGTGGTGGATGTAGGGCAAGGTCTCCTGTGTTTCTCCTTCCCTTTCCAGTATCAAGGTGAATAATTATATCTGCTGGCTAAGAGGAAATATTCTGACATTAAGGGGGGAAGTTTTGTGTTGGTAAATCTGGAGCAACTAAATCCTTCAAACTATTCCAAGCAACAGAACACCATTACTTTTTTCTCTTCTGGTCCTGTTTCCTAGCATACTTTGGAGGAATCAAGGCACTCCAATGTACCAAAAAAAGAATTACCACCTTAACATATTGAGGGAGTGAGTACATCTGGTAAATCTGGACCCACTGATTTCCCCTAAGTATTCCAAATAACAACACGTCATCATTAGTTTTATCAATCTGGTCCTAGCTGTTTCCTAGTATATACTTTGGAGGAATCAAGGCACTTCAATGTATCAAAAGAGTACAATACGTATATCCTTAATAATGTTTCAGAAAGGAGTGACATATCAGCCTATCAAAGTGAATGAATGGCACTTATTATCTTTTTAGTTCTGAGTGATTATGGTCTTTGTAAGGAGATTGTAAGGGGTGTCAAAAATGATAGCATGATAGGAAAAAAATGAAAATATCAACAGTTAGCACATTTTTATTATAGGTCTATGCTGACAAGGTGAGTATTCAGTGTTGCCTCCATTGACGTCACAAACAGCTTGAAGACGAGCAGGGTAGGAAGACAAAAGTAACTCAAAAAGCTCTGTATTGAATTCCATTCTCCGAAGCACGACATTATTGTGCTCCTCCATTATGGAACAACTAAATCAAGTTACTAGAGGTTCAGACAGCATCCTTATTTCAACCTCGTCCTTCAAGATAGATCCAACGTTTTCACAGACATTTCAGATCGGGAGAATTACCGGGCCACTCGTCATTACCAAAAAGGTCAATGATGTTGTCCTTCAGAAAGTTCTGGATTCTAAGCACTTTCATGCACGGTGCTTGTCGTGCAGAAAAGTAACCTGAGTGACATTCGCAACATTTTGAGAGTCGAAGAAATGGAATGATGCGCTCCATCAAGATCTTCTCCCGAAAATAATACCCATCTCAACTTTGCCCCCGCAAACTTAGATTCACAATCTTCGAAACTCTTGTTCTAATTCCGCTTGACAAAGAGCTCGGACCCTTCAAGCCGTAGAGCAAAACACGACCGAGATATAAATTTAGGAGGCAACGGCGTCACGGGCCTCACAAACCGTTACTGCTCGGATGTGGTCAATAAATCTCTTCTTTTCACTGTCGTTTAACACATGTTGATACCAGCAAGAAGAACTAAATGTACAATACTTTCAGATAACATCACCATCATATTTCTAGCTAGTAAAGCATTCGCCCGGCAGGAATAATGACTCCGAGCAAGAGGGGACTAATGATCACTGATGTGTATATTATAGTGTCGTCACCAAGTGGAGCAGAAAATATGCAACCAACACTTTAACGAAGAGAGAGAGAGAGAGAGAGAGAGAGAGAGAGAGAGAGAGAGAGAGAGAGAGAGAGAGAGACTATCGTTAAATATTGTGAAAAGAAACAAGGATGAAACAGCAACACCCAATACCAACTCAGCTTCGTGGGGGGGTGGGGGGGGGCATCAGTACACACACACACACACTCACACACACGCAGACATACACAAAAAACACAAATGGAGAATCACAAGCCTCGTCCATTGATTCCTACACACACATACAGTCACTCACTCTCTCTCTCTCTCTCTCTCTCTCTCTCTCTCTCTCTCTCTCTCTCTCTCACACCAAAATAAACAGAACAAGAGTTACAATAGACAATGAGGTTTGGATTGTGAGTGCAGTAAACAAACAAGCATTATTATTACCTCACCAACCAACCAACCAACCCAATACATTTCCCAAGAGATTAATGTGTTTACCTTAGTCTGTATTTTAGTGATTCTCTCTCTCTCTCTCTCTCTCTCTCTCTCTCTCTCTCTCTCTCTCTCTCACACACACATACAGTCTCTCTCTCTCTCTCTCTCTCTCTCTCTCTCTCTCTCTCTCTCTCTCTCTCTCTCTCTCTCTCTCTCTCTCACATACACACACATACAGTCTCTCTCTCTCTCTCTCTCTCTCTCTCTCTCTCTCTCTCTCTCTCTCTCTCTCTCTCTCTCTCTCTCCAAGCGAGCAATAAGTCACCATTTTATACCATTCCCTTAGAACGCAAATGATCAGTGAGAAGCGAAAGGAAAGTCTGAAGAGAAATCTGAGAAAGAGAGAGAAAAGGAGAAAGAGATGAAAAGAATTGGGAATGAGAGGAAATGATGAGAGAGAAAGAGGAAATGAGAAGAGAAAGAGAGGAAAGGAGAGAAACAGAGAAGAAAAAGGAGAAAAAAGAGAGGAAATGAGAAGAGAGAAAGAGGAAAAGAGAACAGAAAAGGAGACGAAAGGAGAGAGAAAGAGAGGAAAGGAGAGAAACAGAAAAGAAAAAGGAGAAAAAGAGAGGAAATGAGAAGAGAGAAAGAGGAAAAAAGAACAGAAAAGGAGAGAGAAAGAGAGGAAATGAGCAGAGAAAGAAAGGAAAAGGAGAAAAAAGAAAGGAAATGAGAGAGAAAGAGAAGAAATGAGAAGAGAGAAAGAGGAAATGAGAGAGAAAGAGAGGAAATGAGAAGAGAGGAAAGGAGAAAAAAGAGAGGAAATGGGAAGAAATAGAGAAGAGAAAGAGAGGAAAAAGGAGAAAGAAAAAGAGGAAAGGAGAGAGAAAGACACGAAAGGAGAGAGAAAGAAAGAGGAAAGGAAACGATAACACGAGAGTAAATAGAGGGGAGATTCTTTTGTTGATAAATTAGAAGGCTACTGATTCCACCTAACTATACCAGAATACAGACGACCTCAATGGTACTAATAGGGGATCTGTTTCGTGGCATAGTTTGGAGGAATCACAGACCTTCCAATTCACCAACAACTCGAAAAACTGGATGACGAAATAGGCAACTAATTTTTTTTTTAAGGAACTCTGTGATGTAGTCAGAAAATTGGAGGTAAATGAGTCCTTCAAATATTGCCACGAAACACACACACACACACACCTATATGGAAGGAGCTTGTTTCGTGGCATGGTCAGGAGGAATCAGAAGCCTCCAATTCTCATACACGATCACAGGGTCTATAATTTAAATAGGGGAGTGATTCATGACGGTAGATAATAATTGGAGAGCTATATATATACTGAATCCTCCAAACTATTATGTCACAAAACAGATGCCCAATTAGTACCATTAAATTTATTATGGTGAGTTGTTTCCTGGGATTGTTTAGAGGAATCAATAACCTTCCAATTGAGCGTGTATGAAAATTGGTGGCTTCTGTTATTCCTACTGACTGTGCCACGAAACAACCTCCTTCCATATAGGTGTGTGTGTGTGTGTTTCGTGGCAATATTTGAAGGACTCATATACCTCCAATTTTCTGACTACATCACAGGGTCCCTTAAGGAAGAAAATAATAAAAAATAAATAATAAAGTAAAATACGAAATGAAACGAAATCAACACAAAAGAGAATGACTTGGAGGTGGTGATTGTGGAGTGGGGGGATGGGGGATTGAGGGGGAAGGGAAGGGGAGGAAAGGGAGGGGGAAGGGAAGAGGAGGAAAGGGAGGGAGAAGGGAAGGAGAGGAAAGGGAGGGGGAGGGGAAGGGGAGGAAAGGGAGGGAGAAGGGAAGGGGAGGAAAAGAAGGGGGAAGGTAAAGGGAGGAAAAGGAGGGGGAAGGGCTGGGGAGGAGAGGGAGGGAGGAGGGAAGGGGAGGAAAGGAAGGGGAGAGGGAAGGGGAGGAAAGGGAGGGGGAATGGCTGATTGAGGGGGAAGGGAAGGGGAGGAAAGGAGGGGAGAGGTTTACCCATGATTGGCAAAATTTTGGAGGAAAGTTGGAAGTTGAGAGAGATGACTGGATGAGCCAAGGTGAGAGAGGGGAAAGGTGGAGGGGGTGGAGGTGGAGGGGGTGATGGTGATGGTGGAGTGGAGAACAACAAATAGTGCCCTGGGTATATATATGAGGTGGCCAACGGGAGTCTGCCAGCCACACCACGCAAACGCTGCCTGGAACACGGTAAGAAACACACACACACACACACACACACACACACACACACACACACAAAGAGTAGGATTGACACACACGGACACACATACACACACACACAGAGTAAGATACACACACGCATGCACACACACAAAGAGAAAGATTCACACACACGTGAACATACACACAGTGATTGGAACGCATGCACACACACACACACACACAAAGAGTAGGATACACACACACGGGCACACATACACACAGCGATTGGATCGCAAGCACACACACACAAAAAGTAGGATTGACACACACGGACACACATACACACAGCGATTGGATCTCATGCACACATACACACAGAGTAGGATTCACACACACGGGCACACATACACACAGTGATTGGGCCGCATGCACACACACACAAAGAGTAGGATTCACACACACGGACACAAATACACACAGTGATTGGAACACACACACACACACACACACACACACAAAGAGTAAGATTCACACACGCGTGAACATACAGTGATTGGAATACTGTAACACACACACACACACACACACACACACACACACAGTGAGATTTGGTGTTTACCAAGATAGTTTCTATTAATATCACACCAATATATGAATGCTTGTATTCACCACATGCAGAGTATCACATTAATTTTTACATCCAGTTAGTACAGAAGGTCATCGACACATTACTCTGGCACTGCTGTATATTTCCGAATCTAGATCATACATTGTTCCTATCCACTGACCGTATAGTGTGTGTGTGTGTGTGTGTGTGTGTGTGTGTGTGTGTGTGTGTGTGTGTGTGAGGAAGGGAGATGTCAAAAGTGAGGAAGCGAGGGGAGATAAGATGGAAGAGTTTGTGTTGTGTTGTGTTGTGGGGCCTTGGAAGATGCTGTTACAGTCGGTTTAAGGAACCCTGTGATGTAGAAGGAAAATTGGAGATAAATGAGTCCTTCAAATATTGCCACGAAACACACACACCTATATGGATGGAGCTTGTTTCGTGGCATAGTCAGTAGGAATCAGATGCCTTCAGTTTTCATACACGATCACAGGGTCCTTAAGAGGGTGGTATTGTTGGTAAATCTGGAGCAACTGATTCCTCCTAACTAGCAACAGGCCACCATAATTTTTGTTAGTTGGTCCTGTTTCTTAGAATACTTTGGAGGAATCAGTGCACTCTAATGCAACAAAAGTGTATTACCAACTTAAGGGGAGATTATCTTGTTGGTGAATTGGAAGGTCTCTGATTCCTTCAAACTATGCCACGAAACAGATCCCCTATTAGTAACATTGAGGTCATCTGTTTCGTGACATAGGTATATAGGGGAATCAGTAACCTTCCAATTTACCAACAAGAGAATCTCCCCTTAAGTTGGTAATAGGAATCAGTAGCCTTCCAATTTACCAAAAAGAGAATCTCCCCTTAATGATTATATGTTGCCAGTAGAGTGATTGTTGTCGCATTTTGGTAACGGTGTAAAAGGTTGGATTCTGAAGTTTATTTCTCTTACCACCAGATGTCACTGTATATCACATGGGTAAATATATTGTTTGAGGATAACTAGTTGTTTACATTTCACCAGGCAAGCATAATAGTATTCGTAGTTATTTGTAGTTTTTTTGTATTTGATTTTGTAATAGCATTTGCACCTTATTTGCATTATAATTTGTTACTATCTATCCCAATAATTTATCGTCTAGACTAACCCAACCTAACCTACCCCGACCCAACGTGACCTGACTTAACCTACCCTACCGTGACATAACGTATACCAACATACCCTAACCTAACCTAACCTAACCAAATCTAATCCATTTTACCCGCCTTTAACCAAACCAAACCTAAACCTAACCCAATCTTACCTAATTTAACCTCACCTACCTTCACCTAACCTAACGTAACTTAAATTCGTGTCACAGATGTGGGGAGTGTTGTCAACAGTCTAACTAACCTAACCTAATCTAAGTTTATTCGTGTCACAGATAAGGAAAGTGTTCTTAACCGTCTACCCTAACCTAACCTAACCTAACCAAATCTAACTTTTTTCATGTCAGAGATTCGGAAAATATTGTCAACCGGCCAACCTAACCTAACCTAACTTTATTCGTGTCACAGATGCGGGGAATATTGTCAACCATCTGCCCAAACCAAACCTAACCTAACCTAACCAAACCTAACTTAACTTAACCTAACCTAACCTAACCTAACTTAACCTAACCTAACCTAACCTAACCTAACTTTCTTCGTGTCACAGATGCGGGGAGTATTATCAAGATTGTGCCTGGTGGTGGTGGTGGTACTCCTGGTGGGGTCCTGCAGCGCCACCTACGGTCCATCGGGTGGCAAAGGTGGTGGAGGTGGTAAAGGTGGAGGAGGAGGAGGTGGACATGGAGGAGGTGGAGGCATTGGTGGAGGATATTCTGCTCCAGTCATAAGTAGTGGTGGTGGATACAGTGGTGGTGGTGGAGGTGGTGGATTTGGTGGAGGTGGTGGTGGTGGATTTGGTGGAGGACATGGTGGTGGAGGTGGTGGTGGTGGAGGGTACAGTGGTGGTGGTGGAGTAATCAGCATCACCACCGGTTATTCTGCTCCATCTGTTGGTGGTGGAGGAGGTTACGGCGGAGGAAGTGGTGGAGGTGGATTTGGTGGAGGACATGGTGGTGGTGGTGGAGGTGGATTTGGTGGAGGTGGAATCAGCTCCGGTTACTCTGCTCCATCTAAAGGAGGTGGAGGTGGAGGCTACTCTGGTGGTGGAGGAGGTGGAATTGGTGGAGGTGGATTTGGTGGAGGACATGGTGGAGGCGGTGGTGGTGGAGGTTACTCTGGTGGTGGAGGAGGAGGTGGATTTGGTGGAGGTCATGGTGGTGGTGGTGGAGGAATTAGTGGAGGATATTCTGCTCCAGTCATAAGTAGTGGTGGTGGAGGTTACGGTGGTGGAGGAGGTGGATTTGGTGGAGGTGGTGGTGGAGGAATTAGTGGAGGATATTCTGCTCCAGTCATAAGTAGTGGTGGTGGAGGTTACAGTGGTGGAGGAGGTGGATTTGGTGGTGGAGGTGGAATTGGTGGTGGAGGACATGGTGGAGGAGGTGGAGGCTACTCAGGGGGTGGAGGAGGTGGAATTGGTGGTGGAGGAGGTGGATTCGGTGGAGGAGGACATGGTGGAGGAGGTGGTGGAGGCTACAGTGGTGGAGGTGGAGGTGGAGGACATGGTGGAGGAGGAGGAGGTGGATTTGGTGGAGGTGGAGGAATCAGCAGTGGTTACTCAGCTCCACCTATCTCAAGTGGAGGTGATATGTATGGCAAGTAACCTAATTGTATAAATAATAATAATAATAATAATAATAATAATGTACTTTACTCAAAATAAACCAAATATGTTTCACTGTTATATCTGTGTTTTATTGTCGGTGCGTGTGTGTGTGTGTGTGTGTGTGTGTGTGTGTGTGTGTGTGTGTGTGTGTGTGTGTGCTTTAGTAAAAAAAATAAACCAAATATCTTTCATTGTTATGTCTGTGTTTTATTGTCGATGTGTGTGTGTGTGTTTGTGTGTGTAAGTGTGTGTGTGTGTGTGTGTGTGTGTGTGTGTGTGTGTGTGTGTGTGTGCTTTAGTAAAAAAATAAACCAAATAACTTTCATTGTTATGTCTGTGTTTTATTGTCGGTGTGTGTGTGTGTGTGTGTGTGTGTGCTTGGATTTACAGTCTCGTATATGTGTACAGTATTTAGGGTGTACAACATATTTTGTGTACAGTATCGTGTGTGTACAGTATCTTCAGTATACAGTACTTTATGTGTACACTCAGTCCCTCAATGAAGACCCCACCCAATATTACCAAGCAGGATTAGAAAAATAAAAAATTAATATTATAGTTACCCTCAATATACGTAGTTTTCTTTTATATTTACGTATAGAAAGGATGAACAAGTTTGAGGGGTAACATAAATATATTTCCTTGAGGCATCGCTTCCCCTGAGTGTTGGGGTTTGTGCTAAAGGTAAAAAATTATAGAACTTATATATATATAAAAAAAAAACACACACACACACGTCAAAGCCAATGTCGTATAGCTTTTTTGTTTTCTTTCTTTTGCAATCTTCCAAGCACCATTCACACACACACACACACACATACACATGAGGTATTTACACACACACACACCAGCAATAATACAGCATACATATCATACAGTACACAGACACCACACTACACACACGTACTGCACTTCTCCACATACACACACGTACACTTCTCCACATGCACCCACATACACACACGTACTTGTCCCGGGGGGCTGACTTTATTCTCTATGAATACTAGCCATCCCCCACAGGGTTAGAATATAGATTGTTGTAAGATCTGTTGACGAGATCTGCCCACATGGATTAAAAATCCACGTGAGGTGTACTGCAACCGGAGGCTCCTTTTTATCACTGCTGTGTGTACCACCAGTACACGGGGGTGCATTATCCCTTTGCATGCAGCAGTCTAAACTATCTCCCTCCTTTTTTTTTTATGGTCCCTTCAGGGCTGGTCTCATGGAAGGTGCGGCCCCACTTGTAGCTCTTGTGGTAACGTGGAATTGGGCCCACAGCACTGGCTGTGGGATCAGAGACCTTCCCCCCAATCTCTCTGGTGGTCGGAGGCCCCCAGACTACCTCTGGCAGAATTGGTGTCATGTAGGGATCCTCAACATCCTGTTTATCGTTTATATTTTTTGTAAACGATATGGTTAACTGATAAAATCCAATTGCTGATCAGATGGTTGTTTACAGTGAATTCATCTCCTCGTTCTCATGGATGATACTGTTTTTCTCTTGACATAGCGTAACGGAATGGAGCTTAAAATCACACTCCTTAATCAGTTCTCTGTCAATAAAGGTATGCTTGTGAATAACAACAGGAACATCCCACAAGAGAGAACACAGGTTGAAGTTGTGTATTAACAAAAGCGAAGCGGGGAGTATAGGTTATAATACATCTGGCAGTGTAGTATCAGTAATACCAGGTAAAATCTGGGAGAAAGAAACCTCAAGTGGGTACGAACTCCTGTGGCCGATAATACTGTACATACAGGATGTCCCCCCCCCTTTCTCCCACCCCCCCTTCGCTCAGCTCGACTGGGTCGCCACTGTACAACGGCAGGCATAAAGCAGGAAGGTACAGTACTATTGACTCCAATAATAAAGACCCATCCTCCTCGATACCCTTAGACGTCTTTTTGTCGGTCATCGAATACGAAGATTGCTTGGGTAAAACCAAGATTTTGTGCGAGGTAATGTTTCTGTCGGCCAATGGGATACGAAGACGAGGCAAGCATACTGCCTCTGAAACCAAGTCCGTCTTCGTATCCAAGCAAGACAGGTCCAGAGCAGTGATGGGGACGGCTTGCCTGTTGAGTGTTGAGTTTGGGAGACTACCAAGACGTGTAGAAATAGCAACATAACAACAATGGTGGACCGCAATAAGTAAATATTATACATAATATGATGAATGTTAAGTGCAAGAGGCTGTAAAATAGAGCCACTTCAGCACAAAATAGGTTTTCATGAAACTAATTGCAGTTTAGAGCAGATTTAGAGTACATAAATATACGTTCATTCCTGATGGCACACGAGAGTGATATTATTGCATAGAATAGGAATGTAGAGGTTCTTAGGAGTAAAAATTGACGAAAACTTTTGTGAATTAAGGGTATACTGTCTTCACTTATAAATTTTGGGTAATTATTGACTTTATTGACTTATCCACTAATACATGCAACTTAGGACACATATTCGCTTCATAATATGAGAAAGGTAAAGAAAAAATAGGCCAATTTGTAGTATTTTGTTTCAACAATAATAATTATCTTTCGGCTCTACTCAACAACAATTTACGAACTTTCGAATATTTCGGCCCAATCCCACGCTTGACGACAAAAACAGGTCGTACGTATCCATGTCAGTTTTTGTCGGCCGATACCAAGCGTCCCCAAGACAGTCTTCGTATCCCAATCCTGCGCTTGGACGACAAAAAGACGCCTCAGGTGTCCATGGTGCCATTTCACTGTGCTACAGAGTACATGGGGTAGGAGGGGTAGGGTGAGTCTCTCCTCTCCCTTTATCCTTCGTACTCTGATGAACCTGTAGCGCAGAGAAGGTTCACCTGGGACACAAAGATATCGAGGTGGGTGGGTCATTATTATTGGAGGCAATAGTACAGTGCAGTCATTAGACATCTTGATAACCAATTTCCTGATGATATAATGATCCTTTCCCTTTCTTTTACACATTGTGTGAAGTGATGTTGTGGTCGGGTGATTCCAAGAAGGAATGGTGAATATGGCACATCATGGCTATCACATTCCGCGTCAGCAAGGATCAGCCTCCAGGAATCATAACCCATTACTGGGTTGACAAGTACTGAATAGGTCTGAGGACTTTGTCAAACACAATTGGAACCGTGATGCCTCCCATGTCAAGCAAATTTGCTTGAAACCAAAGCAGAATATACCAGGAGAGGAATATATAGTATAATACAGCTGTCTGCTGCTATAGGCTGTGAGCCAGTGGGTTTTAAACTGGGTTTGTTTACTACCAGGGTGCAGTGTTGCCGGCCTTCCAGTTCCAATGCACATTATTATTAATCTTATATAAACTGACGAACAATACACGAATATATATTTAAATAATAAGTATATCTTATTTTGTGTACAAATATTTCTAGTTCATATTTTCATATGTTGAATAGCCAACGGGCAGCACAGCCACCGTTGCTCCCCAAAATTATTACTCGAGTTTATCTCTACCGTACACCCATGGACGCTCGTGACATCATCGACGTGAACGTTTATCATCCAATGGAGTTAGTGAGAATCCCGCCTAATAAGATGGACAGCTGACCCGAACAGACAGCACAATGTTTGTCTCAGGAAAGCAGTGATATCATCATAGAGTTGCTTATCAAGGTGAGGAAAACATTTGAGGGCTCAAAAAGGAGATTGACCGAATTTGAGGGACTTAGAAAAACTTTTCAAGTATCCACAGGTTCCTTCAGTCCATTGGCATAAAGGCTTTTCACCCAGAATTTTCTGAAGGCAAACAAGGTTGATTTTATCAGAAACGACGTTTGGCCGGGAGCATTGCCAGACCTCAACGTCTGTCAACATTTGAGGGAGATATTCAACTCAAGGATAGAGTTGACAAATATCTTCACAACATTAAGGAAAAACTTCTCACTCCTTTGACTAATAACGTGTTGTTAAAGTCCTCAAAGATGTGGAGCTGGATCATGACTTATTTGTATGAATCGTACCCTACACATTTGGACACAGTTTGGCAGCGGGTGGTGGGCACACCAAATATTGAAGCAAAACTTTGAAACCATGCACACGAGATGTCGAATAATAAAGCCTTTTTTTTTTCCTTATTCGTCGTTTCTCCCTACCCCATCTACGTTAGTTTGAGGAGGAAGGGGTGGGGCTAATAGGTTGAGGAGGAAGGTGTGGGGCTAAGGTGTCATGACACCCTGTACAGTACAGGTTAAACAAAAAATACAACAAGTTTACATTTTAATAATCCGAATAGGAAACGTTCTCACAAACACAAAATCAAACAATGTGACAACAAAACAGTACAGGAAAAAACAATAATAATAATAATCAGTGCAGTGTAATATTACGGAGTGTCGTTGTCGATTATCTTGTGCGTCTAGTGCAAGTAGCTGACGGATTTATCAGCAGGGATGAGTCAGCAAGGGTCAGCCCAATCAGCAAAGGTCCAAATAGCAACAGGTTGGGACACACACATCAATGCCGATTGGAGGAGCGGAGCAGCATCCATGGATATAAGGAAATGTATGGGGGGGACTTTGCATGGTGCTGTGTGACATCTTGTACAACAGCAGGGACCAGCGTTTTCGACAACAATTTAGTATTCCCTAACTCCCTACCATATGTTATCTGGACATTGTTTGGATAAAGAAGGAGGATGGAGGGTACACTGTATAAACTTCATGGGGCTTGATGGTTTGTAATCAGAACCCCATCATATAATACAGGCTTCTCTGTTACCATGTCCAATCACCACATCATATTGTTATTATCATGCTGGTATGAAAAGTAGTGGCATTTCTTTTTATATTTAGGTTAATGATCATAGGGTTTGAAGTAACAGCAGAGTAAAAACAGCATATTATTATAAGCTGAAAAACAGGACTGAACACAGAATGATGGTGTGTGTCAAGATGAACAGGCTGATGATGGTGAATGTATAGTATTATGCTGGATTTTAATGAAAGCAATGAGGAAGGAATCTTGTGGTGCATAGGATGGGTTTTGTGGATGTGGAAAGCAGCGACTGGAAAACTGCATTGCATGGTAACACTGATATTGTAATTGTTATTGATGATTCAGCTTACTGTTTTATTTAAGGTAATAATGTCAGTAGTTAAGGGGAGATTATCTTGGTGCTAAAATGGAAGGTCTCTCGATTCCTCCAAACTTTGCCATGAAACAGACAACCCCATTTGTAACATTGACGTTGTTTGTTTCCTGGAATAGTCTATAGCCCTCCAATTTACCAACAAGAAACTCTCTCCTTAATTAAATTGATGAAGGTGAGGGTACGGTATATTGTGAGTGTTGATGTTGTCGATGTAATAACTGAACCTGGTGATATAAACATTGATGAAAAGAGTATTAAAGAGTAATAAAAAAATAATGATGGTGACTTGGAGATGTTAAATTACAGCCACTGTGGGTAGTTGTGATGTCAACATTGATTTTGATGGATGATGAAGTGGTGTTACGTAGATATTAATTAATGAAAGGGGTATATACAGCATAAAGGTGGTGGTGGTGGTGTGGTGTGGTGTTTACAGTATAGGTGTTAATGGTAGTGTGGTGTTTAGAGTAAGTGGTAATAACATGTTGTGGGATGGGAATGTAGAGGTAAACTGAGATGCCACTTAAATACTGATGTGCTGCTGTTGTGGGGAGTGGAGTATGGAGTAGGGTGGGTGGGTTGATAGGAGAGGTGATGTGGTGGGGAGAAGTGTGTGGGGGGGGGGGGGAGGAAGGGGAGAGGTGTGTTGTTGGTGAAGGAGAGGTGTTGTTGTTGTTGTTGTTGTTGTTGTGGGAAGGGGGTGGGGGGGGGGAGGGGGCAGTTTATTTCCCGTACATACTGGAGCCACCACCACCGCCAGATGAGCCGCCACCACCACCACTGTAGCCTCCGCCGCCGCCGCCCCCTGAGCCGCCACCACCACCGCCATAGCCGCCGCCGCCGCCACCAGAGGAGCCGCCACCACCACCACTGTAGCCGCCGCCGCCACCAGAGGAGCCGCCACCACCACCACTGTAGCCGCCGCCGCCTCCCCCTGAGCCGCCGCCACCACCACCGCCATAGCCGCCGCCAGATGAGCCGCCGCCGCCAGATGAGCCGCCACCACCACTGTAGCCGCCGCCACCGCCACCGCTACCTCCTCCACCTCCACCACTGTAGCCTCCGCCGCCGCCAGATGAGCCGCCACCACCACCGCCATAGCCACCGCCGCCGCCACCACCAGAAGAACCGCCACCACCACCACTATAGCCACCGCCACTTCCGCCAGAAGAACCGCCACCTCCGTAGCCGCCGCCACCGCCACCAGATGAGCCGCCACCTCCACCACTATATCCGCCGCCACCACCAGAGGAGCCGCCACCACCACCGCCATAACCGCCGCCGCCACCACCAGAGGAGCCACCGCCACCACCACTGTAACCGCCGCCGCCACCTGAGGAGCCGCCACCACCACCACCATAGCCGCCGCCGCCACCACCAGATGAGCCGCCGCCGCCACCACTGTAGCCGCCGCCGCCACCAGATGAGCCGCCGCCGCCACCACCATAGCCGCCGCCGCCACCACCAGATGAGCCGCCACCACCACTATAGCCGCCACCGCCAGAGGAGCCGCCGCCCCCACCTGAGCCGCCACCGCCATAACCACCGCCGCCGCCGCCTGAGGAGCCGCCACCACCACCGCCATAACCGCCGCCGCCACCACCAGATGAGCCGCCGCCGCCACCACTGTAGCCGCCGCCGCCACCAGATGAGCCGCCACCACCTCCTCCATAGCCTCCGCCGCCACCGCCACTGCCACCTCCTCCACCATACATTCCACCTCCTCCACCACCACTGCTTCCACCTCCTCCACCATACATTCCACCTCCTCCACCACCACTGCTTCCACCTCCTCCACCATACATCCCTCCACCTCCACCACCTCCTCCTCCTCCATTAACTGGGGCGCTGTAACTACTTCCCCCTCCACCAAAACCCCCACCACTTCCACCACTTCCACCACCACCATGACCCCCACCACCGCCTCCGTCAGCGATAGCGATGGCCACCACCACCGCCCCCAGCAGTGCCCAGGAGAGAGCACCACAACGCTGTAACACAACACCATATTAATTAACACCATAACATAACACCTCATTACAAAGTTACATCATTAACACGACAAGCATCATGGTAATATTTACTCAACACATCACAAGACAACACGACATTAACACTATAACATAACACAACATGACATTAGATAAACATGCACCACAACACAACACAACACACACACAATCATAACATATACACACACATGCATGACAACACATCACAACACAACACAACATTAACACTATAACATAACACAATATGACATTAAATAAACATGCATGATAACACAACACACACACACACACACACACGATACAACCAAACCACAAAACCATGTAAACACAATATGCCTTACAACACACACACACACACACACACACACAGACACATCATGCATGACTAACTGACTGACTGACTGACTATAAAAGCAAAATATCACACACAACCACAACACAGCAAGCATTACATGACAACATTAACAAAACATCATAACATTAACACGACATACAGGTCAACATGAAATCCATAATACAACATTTACACAACATAATATTATACGAGACAACATTAAGGACCCTGTGATCGTGTATGAAAATTGGAAGCTTCTCTGATTCCTCCTGATCATGCCACGAAACAAGCTCCTTCCATATAGGTGTGTGTGTGTGTTTCGTGGCAATATTTGAAGGACTCGTTTATCTCCAAATTTCTGACTACATCACAAGGTCCCTTAACATAATATTTAAAGGGAGATTCTCTTGTTGGTGAATTGCAAAGTCTCTGATTCCTCCAAACTATGCCAGGAAACAGATGCCCTCGATGGTACATACTTATAGGGGATCTGTTTCGTGGCATAGTTTGGAGGAATCAGACACCTTCCAATTTACCAACAGGAAAATTTCCCCTCAACAAACAACTACATCCATTCAACTCATTCCCTCATCTACTATACGCACTCATAGCTAATGGGAAATAATGACTAATATAGTAATAGAAGTAACATAAGCATCTCTCTCTCTCTCTCTCTCTCTCTCTCTCTCTCTCTCTCTCTCATTAATTGGTTACTCGTCAGAGGGGGCAACATGGTGGCGGCAAAATATAAATTGCAACAACTTTTGATGGAACGTTAAGTATGTAGGAATAATAAATATGTAATACAAAAAGAAATGTACTATCTTTTTGCATTACATACTTACGGTCCCTAATATTAGTTGTGGAAGATAATATAGTTGACGTTCCATCAAGATTTGTCGCAATTCATATTTCGTCAACTGTACATACAATATACCGTGTAGGACAGATAAGTGTATGGGTAATATAAATATAGAACAATAATAATATCTGCTACAATTATTTACGTATATAGTGTGTTTATATGGATGAAAATTGTTCCCTATGTGTGTGTGTGTGTGTGTGTGGTAGCTCATATACAGTAAGCTGGTGTATGTGTGTTTGAGTACTTGTTAGTGTGTGTGTGTGTGTGTGTGTGTGTGTGTGGTAGCTCATATACAGTAAGCTGGTGTATGTGTGTTTGAATACTTGTTAGTGTGTGTGTGTGTGTTATGTAGTAGCTCAGTGTGATTGTTTGCTCATATAACTAAGCTGGCTGGCTGGCTGGCTAGTTAAGTCCTCACCATCTCTCAGGTTGTAGACTTGAACGGTTTCTGCCACTACAGTGTCGAATGCAGCCTTATATACTGTATAGTGCTTGTGCATACACAGAAGCTGCCACACGTCGCCACATTGTGCAACTCTGACTGGGGTGGGTGTAGGAGTGTGGGGGTTGGTGTGGGGGTTAGAGTGGGGTAGTGGTATCCTTCACATCATATAGCAAGCGTTTGGTACATCGAGAAAGATACACTTCGTCAACCACCCGACGAATTTCGCAACACCTTCTCTCCCCCCCCCCCCCGCCCAGCTCGACTGGGTCGCCACTGTACAACGGCAGGCATAAAACAGGAAGGTACAGTACTATTGACTCCAATAATAAAGACCCATCCTCCTCGATACCCTTAGACGTCTTTTTGTCGGTCATCGAATACGAAGATTGCTTGGGTGAAACCAAGATTTTGTGCGAGGTAATGTTTCTGTCGGCCAATGGGATACGAAGACGAGGCAAGCATACTGCTCTGAAACCAAGACCGTCTTCGTATCCAAGCAAGACAGGTCCAGAGCAGTGACGGGGACGGCTTGCCTGTTGAGTGTTGAGTTTGGGAGACTACCGAGACGTGTAGAAATAGCAACATAACAACAATGGTGGACCGCAATAAGTAAATATTATACATAATATGATGAATGTCAAGTGCAAGAGGCTGTAAAATAGAGCCACTTCACCACAAAATAGGTTTTCATGAAACTAATTGCAGTTTAGAGCAGATTTAGAGTACATAAATATACGTTCATTCCTGATGGCACACGAGAGTGATATTATTGCATAGAATAGGAATGTAGAGGTTCTTAGGAGTAAAAATTGACGAAAACTTTTGTGAATTAAGGGTATACTGTCTTCACTCATAAATTTTGGGTAATTATTGACTATATTAACTTATCCACTAATACATGCAACTTAGGACACATATTCGCTTCATAATATGAGAAAGGTAAAGAAAAAATAGGCCAATTTGTAGTATTTGTTTCAACAACAATAAATATCTTTCGGCTCTACTCAACAACAATTTACGAACTTTCGAATATTTCGGCCCAATCCCACGCTTGACGACAAAAACAGTCGTACGTATCCATGTCAGTTTTTGTCGGCCGATACCAAGCGTCCCCAAGACAGTCTTCGTATCCAATCCTGCGCTTGGACGACAAAAAGACGCCTCAGGTGTCCATGGTGCCATTTCACTGTGCTACAGAGTACATGGGGTAGGAGGGTAGGGTGAGTCTCTCCTCTCCCTTTATCCTTCGTACTCTGATGAACCTGTAGCGCAGAGAAGGTTCACCTGGGACACAAAGATATCGAGGTGGGTGGGTCATTATTATTGGAGGCAATAGTACAGTGCAGTCATTAGACATCTTGATAACCAATTTCCTGATGATATAATGATCCTTTCCTTTCTTTTACACATTGTGTGAAGTGATGTTGTGGTCGGGTGATTCAAGAAGAAATGGTGAATATGGCACATCATGGCTATCACATTCCGCGTCAGCAAGGATCAGCCTCCAGGAATCATAACCCATTACTGGGTTGACAAGTACTTAATAGGTCTGAGGACTTTGTCAAACACAATTGGAACCGTGATGTCTCCCATGTCAAGCAAATCTGCTTGAAACCAAAGCAGAATATACCAGGAGAGGAATATATAGTAAAATACAGCTGTCTGCTGCTATAGGCTGTGAGCCAGTGAGTTTAAACTGGGTTTGTTTACTACCAGGGTGCAGTGTTGCCGGCCTTCCAGTTCCAATGCACATTATTATTAATCTTATATAAACTGACGAACAATACACGAATATATTATAATCATTATTATATTTAAATAATAAGTATATCTTATTTTGTGTACAAATATTTTTAGTTCATATTTTCATATGTTGAATAGCCAACGGGCAGCACAGCCACCGTTGCTCCCCAAAATGATTACTCGAGTTTATCTCTACCGTGCACCCATGGACGCTAGTGACATCATCGACGTGAACGTCTACCATCCAATGGGGTTAGTGAGATCCCGCCTAATAAGATGGACAGCTGACCCGAACAGACAGCACAATGTTTGTCTCAGGAAAGCAGTGATATCATCATAGAGTTGTTATCAAGGTGAGGAAAACATTTGAGAGCTCCAAAAGGAAATTGACCGAATTTGAGGGAATTAGAAAAACTTTTCAAGTATCCACAGGTTCCTTCAGTCCATTGGCATAAGGCTTTTCACCCAGAATTTTCTGAAGGCAAACAAGGTTGATTTTATCAGAAACGACGTTTGGCCGGGAGCATTGCCAGACCTCAACGTCTGTCAACATTTGAGGGAGATATTCAACTCAAGGATAGAGTTGACAACATCTCCACAACATTAAGGAAAAACTTCTAACTCCTTTGACTAACGTGTTGTTAACGTCCTCAAAGATGTGGAGCTGGATCATGACTTATTTGTAGAATCGTACCCTACACATTTGGACACAGTTTGGCAGCGGGTGGTGGGCACACCAAGTATTGAAGCAAAACTTTGAAACCATGCACATGAGATGTCGAATAATAAAGCCTTTTTTTTCCTTATTCGTGTTTCTCCCTACCCCATCTACGTTAGGTTGAGGAGGAAGGGGTGGGGCTAATAGGTTGAGGAGGAAGGTGTGGGGCTAAGGTGTCGTGACACCCTGTACAGTACAGGTTAAACAAAAAATACAACAAGTTTACATTTTAATAATCCGAATAGGAAACGTTCTCACAAACACAAAATCAAACAATTTGACAACAAAACAGTACAGGAAAAAACAATAATAATAATAATCAGTGCGGTGTAATATTACGGAGTGTCGTTGTCGATTATCTTGTGCGTCTAGTGCAAGTAGCTGACGGATTTATCAGCAGGGATGAGTCAGCAAGGTCAGCCCAATCAGCAAAGGTCCAAATAGTAACAGGTTGGACACACACATCAATGCCGATTGGAGGGGCGGAGCAGCATCCATGGATATAAGGAGATGTATGGGGGGGACTTTGCATGGTGCTGTGTGACATCTTGTACAACAGCAGGGACCAGCGTTTTCGACAACAATTTAGTACTCCCTAATTCCCTACCATATGTTATCTGGACATTGTTTGGATAAGGAAGGAGGATGGAGGGTACACTGTATAAACTTCATGGGGCTTGATGGTTTGTAATCAGAACCCCATCATATAATACAGGCTTCTCTGTTACCATGTCCAATCACCACATCATATTGTTATTATCATGCTGGTATGAAAAGTAGTGGCATTTCTTTTTATATGTAGGTTAATGATCATAGGGTTTGAAGTAACAGCAGAGTAAAAACAGCATATTATTATAGCTGAAAAACAGGACTGAACACAGAATGATGGTGTGTGTCAAGATGAACAGGCTGATGATGGTGAATGTATAGTATTATGCTGGATTTTAATGAAAGCAATGAGGAAGGAATCTTGTGGTGCATAGGATGGGTTTTGTGGATGTGGAAAGCAGCGACTGAAAACTGCATTGCATGGTAACACTGATATTGTAATTGTTATTGATGATTCAGCTTACTGTTTTATTTAAGGTAATAATGTCAGTAGTTAAGGGGAGATTATCTTGGTGCTAAAATGGAAGGTCTCTCGATTCCTCCAAACTTTGCCATGAAACAGACAACCCCATTTATAACATTGACGTTGTTTGTTTCCTGGAATAGTCTATAGCCCTCCAATTTACCAACAAGAAACTCTCCCCTTAATTAAATTGATGAAGGTGAGGGTACGGTATTGTGAGTGTCGATGTAATAACTGAACCTATAGTGATATAAACATTGATGAAAAGAGTATTATAGAGTAATAAAAAATTAATGATGGTGACTTGGAGATGTTAAATTATAGCCACTGTGGGTAGTTGTGATGTCAACATTGATTTTGATGGATGATGAAGTGGTGTTACGTAGATATTAATTAATGAAAGGGGTATATACAGCATAAATGTGGTGGTGGTGGTGTGGTGTGGTGTTTACAGTATAGGTGTTAATGGTAGTGTGGTGTTTAGAGTAAGTGGTAATAACATGTTGTGGGATGGGAATGTAGAGGTAAACTGAGATGCCACTTAAATACTGATGTGCTGCTGTTGTGTGGAGTGGAGTATGGAGTGGGGTGGGTGGGTTGATAGGAGAGGTGATGTGGTGGGGAGAAGTGTGTGTGGGGGGGGGGGGAGAAGGGGAGAGGTGTGTTGTTGGTGAAGGAGAGGTGTTGTTGTTGTTGTTGTTGTGGGAAGGGGGTGGGGGGGGGGGGAGGGGGCAGTTTATTTCCCGTACATACTGGAGCCACCACCACCGCCAGATGAGCCGCCACCACCACCACTGTAGCCTCCGCCGCCGCCGCCCCCTGAGCCGCCACCACCACCGCCATAGCCGCCGCCGCCGCACCAGAGGAGCCGCCACCACCACCACTGTAGCCGCCGCCGCCACCAGAGGAGCCGCCACCACCACCACTGTAGCCGCCGCCGCCTCCCCCTGAGCCGCCGCCACCACCACCGCCATAGCCGCCGCCAGATGAGCCGCCGCCGCCAGATGAGCCGCCACCACCACTGTAGCCGCCGCCACCGCCACCGCTACCTCCTCCACCTCCACCACTGTAGCTCCGCCGCCGCCAGATGAGCCGCCACCACCACCGCCATAGCCGCCGCCGCCGCCACCACCAGAAGAACCGCCACCACCACCACTATAGCCACCGCCACTTCCGCCAGAAGAACCGCCACCTCCGTAGCCGCCGCCACCGCCACCAGATGAGCCGCCACCTCCACCACTATATCCGCCGCCACCACCAGAGGAGCCGCCACCACCACCGCCATAGCCGCCGCCGCCACACCAGAGGAGCCACCGCCACCACCACTGTAACCGCGCCGCCACCTGAGGAGCCGCCACCACCACCACCATAGCCGCCGCCGCCACCACCAGATGAGCCGCCGCCGCCACCACTGTAGCCGCCGCCGCCACCAGATGAGCCGCCGCCGCCACCACCATAGCCGCCGCCGCCACCACCAGATGAGCCGCCACCACCACTATAGCCGCCACCGCCAGAGGAGCCGCCGCCCCACCTGAGCCGCCACCGCCATAACCACCGCCGCCGCCGCCAGAGGAGCCGCCACCACCACCGCCATAACCGCCGCCGCCACCACCAGATGAGCCGCCGCCGCCACCAGATGAGCCGCCACCACCTCCTCCATAGCCTCCGCCGCCACCGCCACTGCCACCTCCTCCACCATACATTCCACCTCCTCCACCACCACTGCTTCCACCTCCTCCACCATACATTCCACCTCCTCCACCACCACTGCTTCCACCTCCTCCACCATACATCCCTCCACCTCCACCACCTCCTCCTCCTCCATTAACTGGGGCGCTGTAACTACTTCCCCCTCCACCAAACCCCCACCACTTCCACCACTTCCACCACCACCATGACCCCCACCACCGCCTCCGTCAGCGATAGCGATGGCCACCACCACCGCCCCCAGCAGTGCCCAGGAGAGAGCACCACAACGCTGTAACACAACACCATATTAATTAACACCATAACATAACACCTCATTACAAAGTTACATCATTAACACGACAAGCATCATGGTAATATTTACTCAACACATCACAAGACAACACGACATTAACACTATAACATAACACAACATGACATTAGATAAACATGCACCACAACACAACACAACACACACACAATCATAACATATACACACACATGCATGACAACACATCACAACAC
>JAWQEG010009115.1:0-17807 GCA_033782935.1 Petrolisthes cinctipes
GTTGGATGATCAATCTTTTCCAGAAATTTGTTGTATGAAGCAAGTTATATCAGCTTAGTGTTTTGTGATACAGTTTGGAGGAATGGGTTGCCTCCATATCATCGATACATTCTTAATTAAGGGGAAGTTTTGTGTTTGTAATTCTGGAGCAACTGAATCCTCCAAACTATTCCTAGCAACAGAACACCATTATTTTTGCCCCTCTGGTCCTGTTTCCTAGCATACTTTGGAGGAATCATGGCACTCCAATGTACCAATGTTTGAAGGACTCACTAACCTCCATTTTTTTTTTTTTTTACTACATCACGTGGGTCCTTAAGTAAATAATTATATCTACATAACACCAGACGATTTAATACCATAACGAGAAAATCCTCACTTCGTCCTAGGGTTAAATTTGACGGGGTATTTTTTATAATATATGAAGGATTGTAGTAAGGTTGACGTCTCCTCATTTCTCCAGTAATAAGGTTGTGGCAGTGGCTCGATCAGGAGAGTGACAGTGAAAAATTACTCTTATACTCCCGTGGGGAAAAGGGGACGATGGTGGGGTTCTGGGAGGGAGGGAACAACGACAGTAGGGGATTGTATCTAAAGCTCTGATGGATTCCGTATTATGTGTGTGTGGGTGTGGAGAGAGAGAGAGAGAGAGAGAGAGAGAGAGAGAGAGAGAGAGAGAGAGAGAGAGAGAGAGAGAGAGAGAGGTCATAAAGTAGGCCTGGATAATTTCTCTGTTGGCTAGTTAGTTGAAGAGGGGAATGTCTAGCAGCCGTCTGTAGTGCATTGGTTAATTAAGATGAGATTCTCTTGTTGGTGAATTGGAAGGTTTGTGATTCCTCTAAATTATGCCATGAAACAGATGTCCTCAACGTTGCTGCTAATAGAGAATTTGTTGTTTCGTGTCATAGTTTGAAGGAATCACTAACTTACAATTAAGAGAATCTACACATAAGACATATTTTATAGTTCTATGATAATATATATATGCTGTCGACATGCAAACAGGTTCACTGGGAAGGGCCTTAAGGAGGGAGCCAATCACAACTTGTCTTTACCACTGACCTTGCCTTTGATTGGATGAGAGACGGCGATGTAGCGTTCGATGGTGAAGGTCACGGTCAGCCAAATGGACGTGCTGCCTTGGGGGAGAGAAGGGAAGGAGATGGGTGAGATAAATGATGAAACAGTGAGGGTGGAGGGGGTAGCTGTATAGATGGCTGAGATATACGATGGAGAGGAAGGGATGGCAAATATAGATGGGTGATATAACGATGGAGAGGAAGGGATGGCATATATAGATGGGTGATATAACGAGGGAGAGGAAGGGATAGCAGTATAGTTGGGAAAGGTAACGATGGACAGAGAGAGAGAGAGAGAGAGAGAGAGAGAGAGAGAGAGAGAGAGAGAGAGAGAGATAGCAGTATAGTTGGGAAAGGTAACGATGGACAGAGAGAGAGAGAGAGAGAGAGAGAGAGGAGAGAGAGAGAGTGGATAGGGAGGGTGGGATAGCAGTATAGTTGGGAGAGGTAACGATGGACAGAGAGAGAGAGAGAGAGAGAGAGAGAGAGAGAGAGAGAGAGAGAGAGAGAGAGAGGAGAGAGAGAGGAGAGAGAGAGAGAGAGAGAGAGAGAGAGAGAGAGATAGCAATACAATACAGATGGGACAGATACGAGTAAAATAAGCCTAGATATGAGATACTGATAAAAAAAAAAAAAAAAAAGTGCTTGCATGTGCTGCTGTGAAATTGAGGTTTTAAAGGAGGGAGATAGAACAGGAGGAGAGATAGAGAAGGAAAGAGGTGAGGGGTGAAAAAGGAGACACTTGAGATGATGGAGGCTGAGATAAGAGACAGGTCAGAAATGAACCAGAGAAAAAATAAACAGGGAAAATTTATGTGGACTTTGATGTGATTAATTAAGGTATATGATATATGGAAAATGGTGGATATATGGAAATTTTGATGGATAAGTAGATAGATAAATAGAGAGAGAGAGAGAGAGAGAGAGAGAGAGAGAGAGAGAGAGAGAGAGAGAGAGAGAGACAGACAGACAGACAGACAGACAGACAGACAGACAGACAGACAGACAGACAGACAGACAGACAGACACATAAAGAGACAGAGAGAGGGAAACAGAGACAAGAGAGATGTTACACTGGTATAGCCTAAGCTCTGAGGATGAAGTTAAGGGAATGAGTAAGACGTATGAGTTCTGGCTTGAGGATAAGGACCAGACAGGGTGACGGAATGGGACGGGATGTCTGGCCTTGCAGGGTACGGATAAAGGGACACAGTGTTTCAGTAATGTTGCAGTAAATGGACACAATGTTGCAATAAACGGGCCTAATGGTGCGAGAAAGGGTCATACCGTTGCAATACAGGGGAAATAAATGAGTATAATGTTGTAAGTACAGTAGGATATAATAATGTTGTAATGTGTTATATATGTTTTGGATAATTTCTGGTGGTTTCATATTCCTTCATTTGTACACAAAGAAATTAACGAGAAATTGTAAAATAGACGAAAATATTGTAGAAAATACATTAATCTATAGATGTAGATATATTGTTTTCTCTTAAGTTATCATAACAGGGATGTATAGCACCTTACGTATAGGAATCAATAATAAGAATACACACTTATTATAGGGGAGTAAAAAAAAAAAAAATACACACTTATCATAGGGGATTTAAAAAAAAATCAACTTTACGCCGAATTAAGGGGGTGCGGGAGTAGGGGAAAGGCTTGGGGGGGGGTTTGGGGGGTGCGGGAATAGGGGGACAGGCTTGGTGTGGGTAGAAAGCCTGTCCCCTATTCCTGCACCCCCCTAACCCCCCCCAACCAGCCTGTCCACCTACTCCCGCACCCCCCTAACCCCCCCGCCCCCAAGCCTGTCCCCTACTCCCGCACCCCCCTAAACCCCCCCCAAGTCTGTCCCCCTACTCCCGAACCCCCCTAAACCCCCCCCAAGCCTGTCCCCTACTCCCGCACCCCCCTAAACCCCCCCCAAGTCTGTCCCCCTATTCCCGCACCCCCTTAAACTACAACTGGGAAAATCTGTCTCTCTGCCCCGGTATAGTATTTCTGCGTCAAGGAATTCAGGTAAGATGGAGAAGATATGTAAATTCTTCAACTGCCTCTCGCAAAGGTTCTGTCTGGCATTTCTCTGTTAAAGATGCTGTACCAGGGAGGCAGTGAAGTTTTTTTTTTTTTTTTTTTTTTTTTTTTTTTTTTTCTGGTTGATATTGTCGTGTTGTTTTTGTTTTGGATGTGACGGCTATTATTTTTTCTTGAGTTTTTTAATCTTGAGTATGTGGGACGGTTGCTTTTTGTTGTTGTTTTCGTTGTTGTTGTTGGTGGTGGTGGTGGTGGTGGTGGTGGTGGTGACGGGTGTGTGTGTGTGTGTGTGTGTGTGTGTGTGTAACTGTTGATTGAGTGTACTGTACATTGTAATATTAGAAGTACAGATTCGGTTTATATCTTTCTCTATGGACACTTATGGAAGGCTTCTTTACTGTTTGTTCGTTTATATGTTTGTTTAATTATCTCTCTGTTTTTCTTGTTAGCTATTTATGTCATTCTGGAAAAGGCTGAAGTTGTAGAGGAAGTGTTACAAATAAAACTCACTATCTCAATCAGGGTCGTCTCAGTCAACTGAATTGAACACTTCGTTAACCTTCACCTCGCATCCAGTTGTTGAAGTAGTACCGTCAAGGACAGGATATTGAACCAATTCCTTGCACGTTTCGAAATGGCAGCAGGAATATCTCTGCTAAAGGAAGCCGTCAAACCAACAACAAATTACATTGCCTCACGAGAACGACGAGTGAGATGGCATGTAAACCGGATGGGGAAGGAGTTAAATAGATAGATTGATAGATAGATGGATAGACAGATAGATAGATGCGTTTGTGCGAGAGAGGCAGACACACACACACACACACACAGACACAGATATTTGAGTAGATCTTATTTAGGCTGCATTTACACCAACCAAGTGGAGTCGAGTCGAGTTATGACTTAACATAACTCCCCAGTCTATCACGCATCAATTTGCATGCATTTCTGTTGATGTTTATACGAGAGAGTAAAGTAGAGGAGATTCAGACTAAGTGAAATACAGCTATACAATCTCTACGTGTCTGGATGCAGGTGTTATTTTTGGATACAGCTAGCTTGACTCTCACGCCTCGTCTCACTCGCTCGCTCGCTGGCTGGATGTAGAGACGATAACTTTAAGTGTTGGTGTCGCTGGCGTGTGCTGATTAGAGTGGAATTAATGACGAGACACTACATGCACACACCTCAAGTCCTCCCCGCCATTTACTCCAGTACCTGAGAGACGAGACAGGTAATTAACACCGGAGGGAACAAGTGCCTGGATGAATGTTGTTGTTGAAGATGATGATGTTGTTGTTCCTCTCTCATGCACCGGTACAAGAGTGGGTCCCTTGTAATCAAAGTACATATACACAACCATTCTCCTTCTCCTTCTTCTGCTACTCTCCTCTCATATAGTCTCTCTAGTTCCTCCCTAACTTTCCACCTTCTCTCCCCATGCACCCTTTCTTCCGTATTCCTCATTCCTACCTCGCTTCTCTCCAGTTCTTATACCTAACATTCTAGGTTTTCTACATACCTTTTCCTTCTTTCCATTCCCTTACCTGTAACTTACTTCTCACGGTCTATCCAGTTCTTACCAATTATTCCACATTTTCTAAACACTTTCTCTTCCCATTTACTAGCTTCCAGACTCTCTTTAGCTCCTTCCTATCTCTCCAACTTATTTTTTTCCGTTTTTTCTTTCCTCTCCTTTCATTCTGTTTGTGATCATCCCATCTCACCTTCCCATTTTCTCCCCATCTCTTTATCGCTTCCCTCCCATTCCATTATAATGTCTATAACTTTTGGATAAAATTTGACTTGATGGAAGATTTTGTGGCTTTTGAAACTTGTAACCCGCTTGATGAAGCTTCCAATATTTTTTGCTGATGTTAAGGCAGCTTTCATAGGCGAGTACCCCTTCTATCCAAAGTAAACTATAATCTATTATTTTTACACAATATTACCAAACCAAACGTAACTCTAAGAACATAGTTGATGATTCCAAATGTCACGTGGAAAAGAAATTATAATGTTATCCTTCAAAAATGTTATACACTTCAGTGAACAGAGCACCTTCTCTTTCCCTGAACCATCATTTTCACCACCATTAACTATCCACTGTTATCATCAACACCACTACACCCATCTCTGCTACATTCAACAACACTTCTATCATCACCATCATTAACTGTCCACTGTTATCATCACCATCAATATACCCATCACTCCTACAATCAACACCACCATCACCACCACCACCACCACCACCACCACCACCACCACTACACCCATCCCTCCTTCATTCAACATCACCACCACCACCACCACCACCATCACTCCTACAATCAACACTATCATCACCACCACCACCAACACCATCACTCCTTCATTTAACACCAACATTCATCATCACCACGACTGACACTAAGGGAATTGGAAACTCCTATGCATATACTGCCCTACTGGCTTACCAACTCAATACTCTGACCACTCGAATATCTCCCAGTGCAGAGGGGAAGGTGACTAATTGAGAACAAGGTGTTAGGGGAGGCAGGTGTTGTTCGAGTGAGAAGAGGAGGAGCAAGAATTTTAGGAATGCTGTGTTGGGTAAGTGACAGGTCGTTAGAGAAAGTGTGTGTGTGTATGTGCGTCAGGTCAGAGGGAAAGAGGAAGTAAGTGGAAATAGGCGTTAAGGGGGAAATTTTGTGTTGGTAAACCTGGAGCAACTGAATCCTCCAAACTATTCCAAGCAACAGAACACCATTACTTTTGCTCTTCTGGCCCTGTTTCCTAGCATACTTTGGAGGAATCATGGCACTCCAATGTACCAAAAAAGAATTACCCCCTTAATTAAGAACACTCAGTAAGATACAGTCAGTCACTCGTCGGTATGTTAGTTAATAATTATTCATTCAGTATTATTTAGTAAGTGTTCAGTTTGTCATTCAGTTGTTTAGTAAATCATGTAGTTATCGTCAAAATCCCTCAAAATCCCAAACGGTAAGGGACCCTATGATGTAGTCAGAAAATAGGAGATAAGAGTCTTTCAAATATTGCCACGAAACACCACCTATATGGGAGGAGTTTGTTTCATGGCATAGGCAGGAGGAATCAGAAGCCTCCAATTCTCGTACACGATCACTGGGTCTTTAAAGAAACAAGTTATTCCTAATTTCCATTTTTACTTTCACAGATAAAATTCTACCCACCATGAATGATATATACTTTAGCCTGAAAGACGATAATTTTTGCAGCTTCATTAAAACTTTTTGAATTCTTGACATTTTGTTTGCATACTATTTCCAACCAAGATAACCAGTTTTTCTTTATGAATCACAGGTTTTAGTTTTGTTCGTGTGTGTGTGTGTGTGTGTGTGTGTGTGTGTGTGTGTGTGTGTGTGTGTGTGGTTCCTGGCTAAATCTTTCCTATCTTGAATTTCTGGCATTACTGAATAATCCCGTTCTAGAATATATGGCTTTTTTTTTTTTTTTTTTTTTTTTTTTAGAGGCTGTATTCATAGCGTATAATTCAGTATTGTTTAAAATCTTTGTTAGTTAATTGTACTGTACGAACTTTAGTCCCTCCCTTACACACACACACACACACACACACACACACACACACACACACACACACACACACACACACATACACACACACACACACACAGGGACAATATTACTAAAAGCGTGTTCCTGTCTCGTGTGTAGTGGTGGCATTATTACCCTTATACTTCTCCCCACTTACGTCCTCTCTATTGCTCCCATCTCCAGCAGTATTGTCTTCTCGCCTTATGTAATTGCACAGTACGATCCATCCTAAAACGTACTGAAACATTTTATTTTTTTTATTTTTTTATTATTATTTTTTTTTTTTATTTAGTCCTCTACTTTCATGAACAAAGTTATTATAGTGTACCGGTAATAGTAAGGTCCTTTTATTTTTTATTATTCAGCCCCCTGTTTATTATTATTATTATTATTTTTTTTTTGCCTTTTATTATTAGAAATAGAGGGATTACAGTGTGACAGGTTTAGTCCCCCATCAATCTTCTTTAGTTTCATATAATGGGTATAGATGGAGGGCATTAAAGGTGTCAGATCCATGTCTCGTAGGCTGGAAATGGACCTAGATGAGGGTTTCAGAAATTATTATCAACCCTTTTCACTTACTGTAGAAATGTATTTATAAAGCGAAATGCTATTACCCACGACAAACACTACATACATACATGCCAGAGAGGGAGTTTTACCATTTATTTATTCAATTATTTATTTATTTATTTACTCTGCTGTATATTTGGAGATACAGGTAGCTCTACTCTTTTTCACTGAGAGGTGTTCTAAAATTCAGCTCATTGGTGGTAGGAAGCTCAGTTCTCTTACCATTCGTCCACTTTCATCAATGGTATTATGAGGAACGTGTGGGAAATGTCATATAGGAAACGATACGGAAGGTTTATATGTCGACAGAAAAATTTATTGTCTTATCTTGACTTTGCAAATTATGTATATAGACCTTTCGATGTGATGGTGTCAATATTTACACCAATCCTTTCTGGGCTGGAGACGTTAGTAAATGGCTTTTGAGTAACTGAGGAGGGAAGAAAAGACTAAATGAAAGATGATGGGAAGGTCAGAGAAAGAGATAGATAAGAGACGTAGAGCAGAGAGAGAGAGAGAGAGAGAGAGAGAGAGAGAGAGAGAGAGAGAGAGAGAGCAAAGGACAATAAGGCTGAGAGGACAGGAAGAGGCAGGGGGGAGGGAGGAGGAGGAGGAGGAGAAGGAAAGTAGGAGTAATGGAAGTGTCTGCGTGTGTGTGAATGATGTGTGTGTGTGTGTGTACGTGTCGCTTTTGTTATTCTGCATGCATCCTTGTGTAACCGAGTGCTGTCGAAGGGTGTTGAGAGAGAGAGAGAGAGAGAGAGAGAGAGAGAGAGAGAGAGAGAGAGAGAAAGAGAGAGCAGTGAATTGAAGTAGGGAGGGAGGGAGGGAGGGAGGGAGTGTGGCTGGAGAGAGGTAAAGAAAGAGAGCGAGAGAGCAAAATGAAAAGAAAGACAACGGGACAACGAGACGAGGAAATAAGGGAAAAAGAGAGACATTTGAAAGATGAGAGAAATTCCGAGAGAGAAAGATGGAGACAAGCAACAAACCAAAAACTAAAAAAACAAACAAATAAAAACACAGATGCATGTGACCCCTGCGTCGTTCATTCAAAACTTTAAGAACACACACACACACACACACACACACACACACACACACACACACACACACACACACACACACACAAACACACACACACACACACACACACCTACACACACACACCTACACACACACAGACACACACACCTACACACACACACAGACACACACTCACACACACACCTACACACACGAACTTAGAAGACAAGACAACAGTGATTCTTGACCTAAATGGGATGGATCTAGACACAAGAATGAGATGAGACGAGATAACTTGTTGGTTGGTGTCATGGAGGAGATATATATATACAACATTATTGATAATTTATACAACATTATTGACACAGTACGAGACGAGCAATGCCAATGTTTTCTGATCTTTATGAGGGTAAGTAAGAAGGGTAAGCGAATTAATTAAGGGGCGAATTGAAGAAGGAATATATTGTTGGTAAAGTGATGGTCTAGTGATTCCTCCAAACAAACTATGTCATGAAACAGTTCCCCTATTTGTAACACTGGGGGTCGTCTGTTTCCTGGCATAGTTTGGAGGAATCAGTAGCTCTCTAATTTACCAATAAGAGATTCCTTCCTCTCCTCTGGTATTGCGAATTGGAGGGCATTCGATTCCACCAAACTATGATGGGAAACACACCGCCTCCTCTGTGTATGATTAGGGACCTTGTTTTGTGGCTTGGTTTTGAGAGGAATCAGTATAGCGAGTCCTCCTATTTTCCCATACAAGAAAACCTCCTTAAGGGGGTGCGGGAATAGGGGGACAGGCTTGGGGGGGATTTAGGGGGGGTCGGGGGATTTTGGGGGGTGGGGGAATAGGGGGATAGGCTTGGGGGGGGGGGTTAAGGGGTGCGGGAATAGGGGACAGGCTTTCTACCTCCCCACCCCAGCCTGTCCCCCTATTCCCGCACCCCCCAAACCTGTCCCCTACTCCCGCACCCCCTTAAGGACCCTGTGATCGTGTATGAAAATAGGAGGCTTCTGTTTCCTCCTGACCATGATGCCACGAAACAAGCTCCTTCCTTATGATATGTGTTTCGGGGCAATATTTGAAGGACTCACTTATCTCCAATTTTCTGACTACATCACGGGGTCCCTTAAGGGGGTAGTGCAGTGTTGATATATCTGGAGTTAGTGATTCTCCAAACTATTCCAAGCAACAGGTTACCACTATTTTTGTTAATAAATAAAGACATTTATTCGGGTATTCTGTGGAAAAAATAAAAAGGAACAGGTTTGTAAAAATTGGACAGTTTAAAGCCCGGGTGTTTCAATTTGTAAGTGTACTGTGTTAGAGAGACAAAAAAAAAAAAAACTCCCTAAAAAAAGTGCAGCAAAATAATTATCCCGCGGTCAGTGTACTCGTAGTGTACTGGAGCGTGACAACAAGTGACTTATGGTGGTCATCAGTCAGTCCCTCCATGGTGACGCCAGAGGGAGGAAGTGAAGTGTGATGAGTGGAAAAGGGAATGGTGAGGAATAGGGACCGAGAAAGGATGGTATAGAAAGGAGGAGAGTGCAGGAAAAGCAAGTGTTGGAAAGGGAAGGATAGGAAAGAGATGTTAGGAAAGGAGTGAAAGATAGGAAGATAATTATGTGATACAGGAAGATACTTAATTAAGATATTTGTGTAGGGCAGGTGTTGCTGCGTTGGACAGTTGTGTAGAAAAAGAGAGATTTGTAAGGCAGGTGTGTAGGAATGGACAGATGTGTAGAAGATAGGTTAGATGTGTTGGAATGGACAGGTGTGTAGAAGAGGAGATATGTGTAGGACAGGTGTGTTGGGTTGGACAGTTGTGTAGGGCAGGTGTTGGATTGGACAGGTGTGTAGAATAGTAAAGATGTGTTGTACAGGTGTGTAAAATAGGGGAGGTGTGTAGTTACAGGTGTGTAGGACAGGACCAGCCTGGAGTGTGGGTAAGGTGGACTAATTAAGGCAGCAGTGTGAAGGACGTTAATGGGATTGGACAAGTGAAGGGGGTATTGATCAAAGTAAGTGTAGTCTTGGTAGTTACACACACACACACACACACACACACACACACACACAACGAGAATATGGACACACACATACACATCGAGAACACACACACACACACACACACACACACGTGAGATTAGGTGTATGTATTGTATACTCCTGAAAAAAAATTTGTAGGCAAAGTAGTATTTTCTGTACCCATCCTCTCACATTCAGTGTTATGGTTCAGCAACTGTGTGTGTGTGTGTGTGTGTGTGTGTATAAGTATAGGCTACGTGTGTATGTGTGTAATAATAATGTGAGATAAAAGCGTGCCAGCAGCAGATGTTACCTGGCCTCTCCCTTCATAACGTATCTTGTCACCCCCTCCTCCTCGTGGGCACTCCCCCCCTTCCCCCCCTCCGTCTCTCTCTCTCATACACTCATTGTCCTTTTTCCTCTTCATAATCACTCCACCTATTGTTCTTCTCCCTTTCTTCAAAAACATAGAGGAACTGTTGTTATTGAATTATTGATATTATGTCCTTCACTAAATATTGCTTAAAAAACATATATATAAATATATTATGAAATCCAAACAGGATATATATACGGAAAACACTTCTACACAATACATTACACCCAGTGAGTGAGTGTTTTTTAATGTTTATGTTCAATGCCAACATGTTTCTAAATCTCCCAACAGATAACCCAACACACGACGAGACTTCGGGATATGACTCTTAATATGGGCTCTCGGCACCCCGATTGTTCTTGAAAATAGCCCCATTGTCTCCTCTCCCAGCCTCTCCCCTCGTGCGTCCTTCCTTTGTCTCTCCATCAACCTCTCCACCTGGCTCTCGTCCTTTGTAATCCTTCCCTCTTGTTCATTGATCCATCACTAACCTCATTCATTGGCAGTCATTTAGAAGTGAGCTGAATGTGTTAATTAATGGTTACGTGAAGAGGTGTGTGTGTGTGTGTTTTTATCTTATACTTGAGTAGGTCAATGAGTGTGTTTTATCAGGATATTAATGATGTGTGACCGTGTTTGTGTACGTGATTTACTTTTTTCTGTGTCTGTGTGTGGCTGTATTTGTATGTGGTTGTGTGTTTCATATATTTAACTGTGTGAGGCTTAAAGGGATATATATATTTATAATAGTACAGTGTTGGTGTTGGTAAATCTACACCAACTGATTTCCTCTAAAGCCTAATAAACTATTCCATGCAACAGGATTCCATTATAATTATTTATTCGTTGATTCTGTTTCCTAACAAACTTTGGAGGAATCAGGGTTCTCCAATATACCAAAAGTATACTGTAGTCTCTTTAGATAATAATTAATAAATGTGTGAGAATATTGTCGCCGCGTCGCCCGAGGAGTTATTAAGGGAAAGGGAGAGTTTCCTAATTGATTCGGTAGGTGGCAGCACATCCCAGGCAGCACATCCCACACACCATGTTCTTAATTTCTTCCTAAGAGGAAAAGCAGAGAAACTATAATTATAAACTCTCTAGAGATGGAAGGGTAGTTGTAGTGGTAGTGGTGGTGGTGGTGGTGGTGGTGATGTTAGTGGTTGTGGTGGTGATGATGATGGGAGTTTGGTGGTGGTGATGGTGGTGGTAGTGGTGGTGGTGATGGTGGTGATGGGAGTTTGGTGGTGGTGATGGTGGTGGTAGTGGTGGTGGTGATGGTGATGGGAGTTTGGTGATGGTGATGGTGGTGGTGGTGATGATAGGAGTTTGGTGGTGGTGGTAATGGTGATGATGGGAGTTTGGTGGTGGTGATGGTGGTAATGATGGGAGTTTGGTGATGGTGATGGTGGTGGTGGTGGTGGGAGTTTGGTGGTGATGGTGGTGGTGCAAAAATGTGAGGTAGGGAATGAAAGGGTGGCGATGGTGGTGATGTAGACGGTGGTAGTAGTAGTGATGATGGTGGTGATGGAGACGGTGGTAGTAGTGGTGATGATGGTGGTGATGGAGACGGTGGTAGTAGTGGTGGTGATGGTGGTGATGTAGACGGTGGTAGTAGTGGTGATGATGGTGGTGATGGAGACGGTGGTAGTAGTGGTGATGATGGTGATGGAGACGGTGGTAGTAGTGGTGATGATGGTGATGGAGACGGTGGTAGTAGTAGTAGTGGTGATGGTGGTGATGGAGACGGTGATAGTAGTAGTAGTGATGATGATGGTGGTGATGGAGACGGTGGTAGTAGTAGTAGTGGTGATGATGGTGGTGATGGAGATGGTGGTAGTAGTAGTGGTGATGATGATGGTGGTGATGATGGAGACGGTGATAGTAGTAGTAGTGGTGATGATGATGGTGGTGATGGAGACGGTGGTAGTAGTAGTAGTGATGATGATGGTGGTGATGGAGACGGTGGTAGTAGTAGTAGTGGTGATGGTAATGGAGACGGTGGTAGTAGTAATAGTGGTGATGATGGTGGTGATGGAGATGATGGTAGTAGTAGTAGTGGTGATGATGATGGTGGTGATGGAGACGGTGGTAGTAGTAGTAGTGATGATGATGGTGGTGATGGAGACGGTGGTAGTAGTAGTAGTGGTGATGGTAATGGAGACGGTGGTAGTAGTAATAGTGGTGATGATGGTGGTGATGGAGATGATGGTAGTAGTAGTAGTGGTGATGATGATGGTGGTGATGGAGACGGTGGTAGTAGTAGTAGTGATGATGATGGTGGTGATGGAGACGGTGGTAGTAGTAGTAGTGGTGATGGTAATGGAGACGGTGGTAGTAGTAATAGTGGTGATGATGGTGGTGATGGAGACGGTGGTAGTAGTAGTGGTGATGATGGTGGTAGTAGTAGTGGTGATGATGGTGGTATAGTGTCGGTGTTCGAGTCTCTGATGGGATTGATGACAGCACGAACGACTCACCATCACAGACAGGGTGAAAAAAAAGAAAAAAAGTGTTGGTTGTGAATTCAGAGGGAAAGGAACCAACCAGCTCACCAATGCTCTCGTAAATCACAACCTCAGGAGTGTCAGAGGCAGCCTGAAGGGGGACATGACGAGAGAGAGAGAGAGAGAGAGAGAGAGGGGGTCGGGGAGAGAGAAGAAAATGATGGACGGACAGTGAGGGGATACTGCAGGTGACGTGGGAGAGGGGGAAGTTGGCCAAGATTAGCGAATGGAGAGAGGGAGAGGGACATAAGAGAGGATGAGAAGTGGAAGGGGGTGGGGGAAAGAGAGGACGGAGACAGGGAGAGGGGAGAAAATGGAAGGGAGGTGGGTTAAAGAGAGGAGAGGAGGATGTTGGAGAGAGAAAGGGAAGAGTAAATCAGCTAGGGAAGTGAGCCACCAAAAGAGGAGGTGGATAGAAATGAGAGATGGAAAGATGAAGGAGAAGGAAGGATAAGATAGAGGAGAAGAGGACTTTGGAGACAGGGATATTGGAGGGAAAGAGAGGAGGGAGGAGATAGATCGTAAAGGCTGAGTGAGAAGTGCACAAGTATTGGTACAGTGGAACACCTTGCTTCCTCCAAAGTATGCCAGGAAACAAAACCACATGAACTTAAATAATGGTGTCCTGTTGCTTGGAATAGTTTGGAGGAATGATTTTCTCCAGATTTATCAACACTTTACCTTCCCCTAAATGGCAGTTCATATATTCTATTACATAAATAACACCGCCAATTCATACCCAATTTTTCCTTGTTGCTCATGTCAGTACCACTTGTTCCTACTGGTACTACTACCACCACCACTACTACTACGGTACTTACCAACCAACTACTATTGCTACTTTCACAACTACCACACTACCAATATATACTACTTTACTACTTTCAAACACTGCTACTTTTACAGCTACCACACTACCAATAAATACTACTTTACTACTTTCAACCACTGCTACTTTCACAGCTACCAAAACTACCAATACTACTTTACTACTTTCAACCACTGCTACTTTCACAACTACCACACTACCATTACTACTTACGACCACTGATTCTTTTACACCTACCACACTACCATTACTACTTTACTACTTACGACCACTTCTACTTTAGCAGATTGGATTCATGGGGCTGGGTGGGTCGTCGGATTGATAAAATGATTGCATTCTCTCCCAGCATTGTGTCTCTGGTCTATTTTGATAATAATTATAATAATAATAATAATACTTTAATTACTTACAACCACTACTACGACCTATACAACAACCATACTACTACTACTACTACTACTACTACTACTACTACTACTACTACTACTGCTACTGCTACTCCTCATCTATTTACAGTCACTGCTATAACCTACAAATACCACCCAATACAATCATTAGCATAGATAACAGTAATATGTGTATTTTTAGTATTATTACCATTAGTACTGCTACACTTTGATCACAAAAACTGTTACTACTAAAACCATCACATTACCACCTGTTTGTAAAAGAGAGAGAGAGAGAGAGAGAGAGAGAGAGAGAGAGAGAGAGAGAGAGAGAGAGGTGGGGGGAGAATGAAGTAGAAAGGGAGGGAGGAGGGCTGCAGGAAAGGACAGTCTAAAGCATAAATACACCTCAAGGTTATATTAATAATAAGACTCAAGGGCCACAAGTATTCCACGTGCTCCTCAACCCAACACAACGTAAGTCATAAATAATATTAGTCATATATATGATTTAACACGGAATTATATTTAACACAATTGTACTTCACGTTACATACGGTACTAGAGGAAACAAACAGAGGTTATTAGTATAAGTGCCAGTAGGTTCGCTTTACATATAAACACATAATTATAATTTACACCTTTTTAGTATCCTTTATATGCTAGATAATACAAGGAGTGGTTTTCAGTATATATATCAGTAGTAATGTTATCTTATTCGTTTACGAGGAATTATATTTAAACACATTTACTAATTCAACCACAGCTGTAATTTTCAGTATATATGCAGTTTCTGCCTGTGACGTTATATCCTTCACAATAAATTATTCTGTTACACGAGTGCTAATTTTTATACCAAAATGAGGGTATTATTATATTAAATGTTCTCAGGATATTTGAATTGTTGTGTGTTTCGTTTTTAGATCGACTTGGATGACCGACGTTTTGGAATATTTTTTGTGAAGGCATAATGTTGTTGTTGTTCTTAGGATATTTGTAAAGTTGTGTGTTTCGTTCAGATCGACTTGGATGACCGACGCTTTGGAATATTTTTTGTGAAGGCATAATGTTGTTCTTAGGATATTTGTAAAGTTGTGTGTTTCGTTCAGATCGACTTGGATGACCGACGCTTTGGGAATATTTGTGAAGGCATAATGTTGGTGTTGTTGTTCTTAAGATATTTGATAAGTTGTGTGTTTCATTCAGATCGACTTGGATGACCGACGCTTTGGGAATATTTGTGAAGGCATAATGTTGTTGTAATGATGTAGTTTGTAGCGAGGAAGATTGACTGACTGGCTGGCTACGTGTGAGGCTCATTAGGCAACACAGTATTTCAATCAGTGTTAATTCAGGCGTCATTAGCTATATGTTATGTAAATAGTTTTGTCCCTGAGCTTATATTCTGGTAGTTTTACAGATCAATTGAATCACGCCTACCGGGAGCGAAATTATACTTTGATATGCAAATTAATCCAGTGTGTGTATTGTGGTGTGTGTTTACATGTGTATTTTTTTTCCAACTCCACCCCAGCAGATGAATACGTAAACAAAGGCGAGAACAGAATGGAAGAATTGAATCTGTCTTTTTATGGTCATGTACCGCACTAGATCTTTCACCTGGTGCTATTGGCCACAGAAATTCGCACACACGCTGTTGTTTTTTAGTGTTTACAGCATAATAGAAATGTAAGACTACGTAACTGCAATACACCATTATTATTAAGTCACTTGGTAGACCATTCATTGCAGTACTTCCAGAATAATGACCTCTTTTTCCATTTCCATTTTATATCCTGTGTAAGATTTCTTATGGCCAAACGTACTGTACACTCGCAATCCAAAATATGTATCCAGGCTTGCTTCGAATAGCCTGATCGAGTATTAAGCGAGTTCAAGCAAATATGAAACAGAATAAGCGTTGTAATTGGTTCACTAGTATGTCAAATGATTCGAAACTTCAACAAGACCTAAATAAAAATTTTGGATTACGAGTGTACGAACATTAACCTCATAATAATTACGAAATGAGTTCATAAATTATTCAGCCCTTCCACCTGTCAGGGCTAGGCGTATGTAATCCTTCTACACGTTGACGTTGGGCGATTAGTGTTAATTAATATTCTGAAAAGGTGAGGGACAACATCTAATATCAACAACCTGCCGCCTCCACCTCATCAACCTTTCTCCTTCCACCACCATCTCGTCAACCTTTCTCCTTCCACCACCATATACTCAACTTCTCTCCTTCCACAACCTTCTCCTCAACCTCTCCCTTGCACCACCACCTTCTCCTTTACCTCTCTCCAAAACCTTCTCCTCAACCTTTCTCCTTCCACCACTTTCTCTTTAACCTCTCTCCCTCCAAAACATTCTCCTCAACCTCTCCTTCCACCCCTTTCTCAACCTCTCCCTCAACCACCCTCTCCTTAACCTCTCTTCCTTCACAACCCTCTCCTTCACCAACCTCTTCTCCACCTCTCCTCCACGGCCCTTTCCATAAAAATCATTAATGGATAAACCTTATTAGAAATTCACTGAAGGGAGGGAAAGGGAAGAAGGGAAAGTGGGGGAGAGAGGAAGAGGAAGCAACGAGGGCGGATTGGAAGAGATAGGTAGGGAGTGAACGAAACAGAAGAGAGAGAGAGAGAGAGAGAGAGAGAGAGAGAGAGAGAGAGAGAGAGAGAGAGAGCGAGCGTTTTCGTGAAAGATAGATTTAAAGGGAGGGATAGAGAGAGATTGTGGGAGTTTTACAGAGACTGAGATAAAAGGAATGAGATAGTGAGTGTGTGTGAGAATGGGAAAGGTGGTAGTAAATGCTGATTTAATGTGTGTGTGTGTGTGTGTGTGTGTGATGTTTCTGAGTATGTGTAAGTTTGTTTGAATTTGAACAACATTTTGTGTGTGTGTGTCGGGCATGTGTGTGTGTGTGTGTGGGATGGTGTGTGTGTGTGTGTGTGTGTGTGTGTGTGATGGTGTGTGTGTGTGTGTATGTGTGTGGGATGGGATGGGGTGCATGTGTGTGTGTGTGTGTGTGTGTGTGTGTGTGTGTGTGTGTGTGTGTGTGTGGGATGGGATGGGGTGCATGTGTGTGTGTGTGTGTGTGTGTGTGTGTGATGGGGTGCATGTGTGTGTGCGTGTGAGTGTTTTATTTTTACTCTCAAGCCGAGCCAAATTTTACATCAGCGTCTTTGGGCCAGAAACTTTCTTTGGGTGCAGTATTTGGCGACAACATGGTTGAATCTTTTAGTAAACCCCGAGGGAAGAATTTGAGGTGAATCAACGCACAGTATGCAGAGATGAATGAGTGAGTTTGTGAATGAATGGGTGAATGGGTAGATGGATGGATGGATGGATGAGTATATAGATGAATGGTTAAAAGG
>JAWQEG010009116.1:0-5000 GCA_033782935.1 Petrolisthes cinctipes
TTACAAGTGTGATTGGTTGGGAAGCTAACAAACCAATATATACCACTGTGGAATCAACCCATAGATTAATGAAGCCTTACAAGTGTGGTTGGTTGGGAAGATAATAATAATAATAATAATAATAATAATAATAATAATAATAATAACAAACCAATACCACTGTGGAATCAACCCATAAATAATGAAGCCTTACAAGTGTAGTTGGTTGGTAAGCTAACAAACCAATATATACCACTGTGGAATGGACACAGAATAATGCATAACACTTACCTCTTTAGCGGACCACACAGACCTTCTTTTCTTTCCTATTGGTGGTGTTGAAACTGGACCTCATTCACATTATTATTATTATTGTTATTATTCGCTACATTGACGTGTTAGCGTTGTTGTTGTTATTATTGTTGTTGTTATTGTTATTGTTGTTGTTGTTGTTTATGTTGTTGGCTATATTGGTGGCGAGGGTACCAACGGCGAGTGCAAAGTTTAGCCAAGTAAAGGTGGAAATGGAGCCCTGTTGAGACGAGCACCCTGGTGGAGGCCTCTGGTGGTGGTTAATGGAATGTGGACGAGGACGGTACACACGCCAACCACCACTACTACCACCACCACTACCACCACTTCTACCAACACCACTTACCACCAACAGACCTCCTGGTTAAAAAAGAAAAAAGAAATAAATAAATAAAATAAAAAAAATTGAGGCTTGGGGGGGGGTTTGGGGTGCGGGAATATGGGACAGGCTTGGGGGGGGTGCGGGAATATGGGGACAGGCTTGGGGGGTGGGTTCGGGGGGTGCGGGAATATGGACAGGCTTGGGGGGGGGGGTTAGGGGGGTGCGGAATGGAATGGTTAATGGAATGTGGACGAGAACGGTACACACGCCAACCACCACTACTACCACCACCACTACCACCACTTCTACCAACACCACTATTACCAACACCACTACCACCACTTCTGCCGACACCACTGCCAACAACAGACCTCCTGGTGTATTGAGAAAGGAAAGACATTTGGTTAGTTTTAGGAAGGTTTTAGTGTGAGGAAAATCTTAAAGGTAACTGAATTAAAGGTACAGCCACAATCAAATATCCACCGACACTTTCCTTCCATCGTGCAAATAAATCAGTATCATATCAAAATATAATCATACAACAACAACACCTTACGTCAACTCAACCCCTTCAATTATTATTATTATGAGGTGCTGTAAAATCATACATGTGTTGTTCTTTATTACCAAGATATTTACTACAATCAGTATCATATCAAAATATAATCATACAACAACAACACCTTACGTCAATTCAACCCCCTCAATTATTGTTATGAGGTGCTGCAAAATCATACACGTGTTGTTCTTTATTACCAAGATATTTACTACAATCAGTATCATATCAAAATTTAATCATACAACAACAACACCTTACGTCAACTCAACCCCTTCAATTATTATTATGAGGTGGTGCAAAATCATACACGTGTTGTTTTTTTATTACCAAGATTATTATTATTATTATTATTATTATGAGGTGCTGCAAAATCATACACGTGTTGTTCTTTATTACCAAGATTATTATTATTATTATTATTATTATGAGGTGCTGCAAAATCATACACGTGTTATTCTTTATTACCAAGATATTTATTACTACGATGGAAGGAAAGTGTCGGTGGATATTTGATTGTGGCTGTACATTGAGAAAGGAGGGACATTCGAAGGAAAGGAGAGACAGTTAAAGAATTGAAAGAGAGAGAGAGAGAGAGAGAGAGAGAGAGAGTGAGAGTGAGAGTGAGAGAGAGAGAGAGAGAGAGAGAGAGAGAGAGAGAGAGAGAGAGAGAGAGAGAGAGAGAGAGAGAGAGAGAGAGAGAGAGAGAGAGAGAGAGAGAGATAGAGATAGAGATAGAGATAGAGATAGAGAATAAACAAAAAACACGAAAGAAATAGAAGGAAAGAAGAGAAAAGATGATAGAGAATTGGAATACCAAGTAGGAAGGAAATAGAAGGAAGGAAATATATTGAACAAAAATGGAAAGAGTGTGTCTGGGATCGAAGGGGCGCCCAAACCTTTAAAAGTAACACAGAATTACAAGTGGTATGTCGTTCCCTTTTTAACTTCCGCTTATAATTAGCATATTACGCTAAATTATACCACGTTATCGCTACTTAAGGGGGTGCGGCAGTAGGGGGACAGGCTTGGGGGGGTTTGGGGGGTGCGGAAGTAGGGGGACAGGCTTGGTGGGGTGCGGGAATAGGGGGATAGGCTTGGGGTGGGTAGAAAGCCTGTCCCCTATTCCCGCACCCCCCTAAACCCCCGCCAAGCATATCCCCCTACTCCTGCACCCCCCAAAACCCCCCCCCCAAGCATATCCCCTTACTCCTGCACCCCCCAAAACCCCCTCAAGCCTGTCCCCCTACTCCTGCACCCCCCAAAACCCCCCCAGCCAGTCCCCCTACTCCTGCACCCCCCAAAACCCCCTCAAGCCTGTCCCCCTATTCCGCACCCCCCTAACCCCCAAAGCCAGTCCCCCTACTCCCGCACCTCCTTAACCAATTATATTTAACCTTTTTCCCACCAGGGGTTCTTAGTAGTGGGGGGGGGGGCTGGCAGGGGGTGGGGGTGGGGGGGCAAGCCTTTAATAACCTAATGGGTGTAATATGGAAAAATTTATACCTTGCTCTCTCTCTCTCTCTCCTCTCTCTCTCTCTCTCTCTCTCTCTCTCTCTCTCTTATTCCTTGTGATTTTCTTCGCTATTCCTCCCTCATTTTCTCTCTCTCTCTCTCTCTCTCTCTTATTCCTTGTGATTTTCTTCGCTATTCCTCCCTCATTTTCTCTCTCTCTCTCTCTCTCTCTCTCTCTCTCTCTCTCTCTCTCTCTCTCTCTCTCTCTCTCTCTCTCTCTTTTTTTTTTAATTAATAAGAATAGATAGACAGACAGACAGAAAACGAGTAAAAAAAAATATTATAACAAGTTTGACCTTACCTGACCTTTACAAATAGACAGACAGACAGATTGACCTTTCCAAATAGACAGACAGACAGACAGATTGACCTTACCTGACCTTTCCAAATAGACAGACAGACAGACAGAAAACAAGTAAAAACTATGACAAATTGACCTTATCTGACCTTTCCAAATAGACAGGCAGACAGACAGATTGACCTTACCTGACCTTTCCAAATAGACAGACAGACAGAAAACAAGTAAAAACTATGACAAATTGACCTTATCTGACCTTTCCAAATAGACAGACAGATTGACCTTACCTGACCTTTCCAAACAGACAGACAGACAGACAGAAAACAAGTAAAAACTATGACAAATTGACCTTACCTGACCTTTCCAAATAGACAGACAGACAGATTGACCTTACCTGACCTTTCCAAATAGACAGACAGACAGAAAACAAGTAAAAACTATGACAAATTGACCTTATCTGACCTTTCCAAATAGACAGACAGACAGATTGACCTTACCTGACCTTTCCAAACAGACAGACAGACAGACAGAAATCGAGTAAAAACATATTCTAACAAGATTGACCTTACCTTAAAAAAATATTCTAACAAGATTGACCTTACCTGACCTTTACAACTGACCCTGTGGTGAGTGAGGTGACCCAGACGCTGAACACAACCAAGGTCACAACCCAGGTCAACTCGCTATGACCTAACTTCATAATCACAATAACAATAATATTTTTTCCTTCTTTCTGTAAAATTTCTCCTGAATTTTTTTTATTTTGTGTGTGTGTGTGTTTGTGTGTGTGTATGTGATTGTGTATATGTGTTTTTGTGTGTGTGATTGTGTGTGTTTTGTGTATCTGTGTGTGTTTTTTTTTTGTGTGTGTATTTGTATATATGTGTGTGTGTTTATGTATATGTGTGTTTGTGTGTATGTTATTATTATTATTATTATTTATTTTTGTTTGTATGTGTGTGTGTGTGTGTTTCACGGTATTAATTTCTGTTCTGTTTCCTTATTTAGTTTCACACACTCGTTGTTTCTTTCCTTCTTCACACACACACACTCACACACTCACTCCTTCCTTCACACACACACACTCTACCTCTCCTTCTCTCTTTCTATCGCTAACTGAACGCGTAACTGAGATCCCGTGTGTGTGTGTGTGTGTGTGTGTGTTTAGAAAGACTGCGTTAATCGTGTGTGTGTGTGTGTGTGTGTGTTCGTGTGTGTATGTATAACGGGTAATCACTGACCCTTACAGTAATCTCTACTTGGGAACAATGCCGTGAAAAACACACACACACACACACACACACAGGATAACGGGGAATAGCGTGAGGCGAATCGGAAACCCGTGACTTGAGAGTGAGAGAGAGATATATATATTGTTTTGTTAAGATTGGTAATAACGACTGTATATATACACATTGCTTTATACAATATTAGAGTACACGATATAAATAAACTCAAGAATTGTTTATAATAAGATTTGTAAATACCAACTTAAAAACAAAATAATAATAATACTGTGGTCACCGTGGGCAGCGAGTGAGTTGTATGTTGTTGTTGTGTGTTATTACTATATAGTGGCACACAATTAATTAACATACAACACAAATTTTATCTCTGGACTGTACAACCAATATATATTTTCCCTGAGACAATTTGGTAACTGTGTAGCGACATTTTGTTTTGTGATTTTTGTTGGATAAAGTTTCTTGCTAAGTGAAGGGAATTAGTGGGATTTGGAAGAGTAAGAGATTTGTTGACATACGAACTTATATTTTTCTGAGACAGACAACAGACCTGTAGCCGTGAGACAAAGTTGTGTGTGTGTGTGTGTGTGTGTAGAAATACTGCGTTAGTTTTATGTGTGTGTGTGTTTGTGTGTGTGTGTGTGTAGACTGCGTTAATTGTGTGTGTTTGTGTGTGTTTGTGTGTGTATGTGTAGAAAGACTGCGTTAATTGTGTGTGTGTGTGTGTGTGTGTGTGGAAAGACTGCGTTAATTTTGTGTATGTGTGTGTTTGTG
>JAWQEG010009116.1:7500-15000 GCA_033782935.1 Petrolisthes cinctipes
CACTCACAAAACGCACACAGAATCCTTAATGAATACAAAACGCACACAGAATTCTCATTAAATCCTAAACGCACACACTTTAAATCCTACACACACTCAAAACGCACACAGAATCTTATTAAATCCTAAACGCACACACTTTAAATCCTACACACACTCAAAACGCACACAGAATCTCAATAAATCCTGAACACTCAAAAAACGCACACAAAATCCATAAATTCAAAATACACACAGAGATTCTTTAATAAATCCTTCACATATAAATCCTGTGTGTGTGTGTATGTGTGTGTGTACTTAAGTTCTGTGTGTGTGTGTGTGTGTGTGTATTTAAGTACTGTATGTGTGTGTGTATATTTAAGTTCTGTATGTGTGTGTGTGTGTGTAATTAAGTTCTGTGTGTGTGTGTGTACGTATAATTAAGTTGCGTGTGTATGTGTGTGTGTGTATGTATATTTAAGTTCTGTGTGTGTGTGTGTGTGTGTAATTAAGTTCTGTGTGTGTGTGTACTCAAATTGTGTGTGTGTGTGTGTGTGTGTGTATGTGTACTTAGATCATCTGTGTGTGTGTGTGTGTGTGTGTGTGTGTGTGTGTGTGTGTGTGTGTGTGTGTGTGTGTGTGTGTGTGTGTGTGTGTTTTAAAGCCTCACATTAAACACCTTTGCCCAATCTTTAAGCCCATGTTTAAGTTGTCTGTGTGTGTGTGTACCTAAGTTCTGTGTGTATGTGTGTATCTACAGCATGTGTGTGTGTGTATATGTGTGTATCTACAGCATGTGTGTATGTGTATATGTGTGTATCTACAGCATGTGTGTATGTGTATTTAAGTTCTGTATGTGTGTGTGTAATTAAGTTGTGTATATATGTGTGTGTGTGTGTGTGTACCTAAGTTCTGTGTGTATGTGTGTATCTACAGCATGTGTGTGTGTATATGTGTGTATCTACAGCATGTGTGTATGTGTATTTAAGTTCTGTATGTGTGTGTGTAATTAAGTTGTGTATATGTGTGTGTGTGTGTGTGTACCTAAGCTCTGTGTGTATGTGTGTATCTACAGCATGTGTGTGTGTGTATATGTGTGTTTTACAGCATGTGTGTGTGTGTATATGTGTGTTTTACAGCATGTGTGTGTGTATATGTGTGTTTACAGCATGTGTGTGTGTGTGTATATGTGTGTTTACAGCATGTGTATATGTGTGTTTTACAGCATGTGTGTGTGTGTATATGTGTGTGTTTACAGCATGTGTGTGTGTGTATATGTGTGTTTTAAAGCCTCACATTAAACATCTTTGCCAAATCTTTAAGTCCATGTTTAATACACACGTCCATGACACCATTCTCTATCAGTACCTGTTGGGCGGACTGCGTGGACTGAGCCAGGAGACATAGAAAGTCCTCCAGTGCCCCCTTCAGTCCTTCGTCTAGTCCGGCACCTCCCTGACCTGCCCCCTCATCCCCCCCCACACCCCCCTGTCCACCCTCGCCTTCCCCGTGAGCTTCCCGCCCCTCCCTGTTCATTCGCTGTCCACCCCCGCCCCCCCCATGACCCCTCCGTTCACCCCCAGCCCCGCCAACACCCCCATGACCCCTCCGTTCACCCCCATCACCCCCACCAACTCCCTGACCACCCCCACGACCTCCTCTTTCAACCCCAACCCCACCAACAACACCATGATCTCTCCCCCCATGACCCCTCCTTTCACCCCCTCTCTGTTCACCCCCAACCCCACGATCCCTCCCCCCGCCCCCATTAACCCCGCCCCCACTACTCCTAACCTGCATGAGTGTGTGTAACATAGACTGCGGCCAACCACTTAAAACCAAAAATTCGACCATCCCCGAATCACCACCTCCGGGTAACAGATGTCCCAAGGTGTGTATTCCCAGGTACCAGAGGTCTTCCAATTCATCCCAGTATTGGCGGTACTGGGAACACACCACCAGGGAGGTATTGTCGGGGCTCTCCTCTGTATTGTGAGCGTCCCAGAGGAAGCGCACGGTCGCCTTCAGGAAGCGTACCAAGGCCATGTCTGTGTGTGGGGTTGTGTTGTTGTGTTGTTGTTGTTGTTGATGGCGTCTGGTTCTTTGGAGGAGATGGGCTAGGTTGGTTATTATTGCTTCTGTGTGTTTGTCTGTGTGTGTGTCTGTGTGTGTGTTGCTGTGTGTATTACCATGTGAATGTGTATCTGTGTCTGTGTGTGTGTGGGTGTTGTTGTCATGTGTGTTGCTGTCTGTATTACTCTGTGTATTACCGTGTGTATCTGTGTGTGTATCAGCGTGTGTGTGTCGTATAATCATCAACCCCAACACACACAGGTTACCACAAAGTCTCAAGTATCGTGGTTCATTGGGAGGAAGACTGGGAACATTTGTAAATATCCAGTGTAAAAGTGTGCGATAAAATGCGTTGGTTTTCACACGCTTGGGTTCTTGTACGACTATGTTCATTAGTATGTTGGTTACCGTCACTATGGCCTCGCTGGAAGATGCGATGGTGTCCTCCGATGGGGTGACACTATGGTCGTCGTGGAGGTCATAGTATCCGTCGTCGTTGTTGATCGGGTGGTGGTGAGTGTATTCGTTCGTTGTCCTTGCATACTGTCGTGTGTAATGTCGTCGTGGGGTCTGTACCAATGTTGGGGTGTGTCCCGACGCTGTTGATGGTGTTGTTGGGGTGTGTACCGACGTTGGGGACTGTACCAATGTTAGTGTAGGTGCAATGTTGATATTCCATTGGTGTGTAAGGTATTGATAGAGTAAGTGTTCAAGGTTAAGGTTTAGTAAGGTGGTTCTTGAGGTGTCTTCAGCTGTGAGGTGACACAACCCTGGCAGTAGGAATCGCAGGGTGTCTGGTAGGGGGTGTGGGGGGTTTAGGGGGGGGTGTGGGGGGTTTAGGGGGTGTGGGGGGTTTAGGGGGTCTGGTAGGGTGTGTGGGGGCTGTTGTTTACACCCGTTGTTGTTGCCTGTGGGTGTGTTTTCAGGGTGTTGGTTGTGTTTCTGTGTGTTGTCAAGGTGTTGGTTGTGTTTCTGTGTGTCTAGGAGGTGTGTGTTGTCAAGATGTAGGGAGTGTTTCTGTGTGTTGTCAAGGTGTTGGTTGTGTTGTTTCTGTGTGTTGTCAAAGTGTAGGGAGTATTTCTGTGTGTTGTCAGGGTGTAGGGAGTGTTTCTGTGTGTTGTCAAGATGTAGGGAGTGTTTCTGTGTGTTGTCAAGGTGTTTCTGTGTGTTGTCAAGATGTAGGGAGTGTTTCTGTGTGTTATCAAGGTGTTTCTGTGTGTTGTCAAGATGTAGGAGGTGTTGTCGTCGTTGTTTCTGTGTGTTATGGAGGTGTGTGTTGTGTTGGAAGGTGTGTGTACATGTGTGTATAAGGAAGGGTAGTGTTTGGTATACGTGTGTACGGTTGGCTTCAGTTTCCTCGGCCAACCAAACGCCCAACACACGTATGGTTGCACACACAAACAACATTGCATTGGTGTTGTCATAGAGGGAGATGTTGGCAGTGTGTGAAGGTGGTGAGGTGTTGGCAGTGGTGTGGGAAGGTGGAGGGGAGGTGTTGTTGGCAGTGTGTGTAGGTGTATTGGTGTTGGTAATGGTGTTGTAGGCAATGGTGTGGGAAGGTGGATTGGTGTTGGCAATGTGTGAGGTGGTGTTGGCAGTGTGGGAAGGTGGATTGGTGTTGTCACTGGTGGTGTTGTCAGTGGTGTTGTTGGCAGTGGTGTTGTCAGTGTGTGAGGTGTTGTTGTCAGTGTGTGAGGTGTTGTTGGCATAGTGAGAGGTGTTGGCATTCGTGTTGTCACTGGTGTTGGTGTTGTCACAAGTTGAATTACCCCCTCCCATCAACACCCCCACCATAGGGGCCTCCTTCAGGAATCCCAATATGGCACTATAGGCTGCCTTGAGAGCACCATACATCTGCTGCTTCTCCTTCTGTAGTAACCACCACCATAGGGCTTCACCATTCACCAGGAACACTACGGTCACCTCCAGTATACTGTAGCAGGAGGTCAGAAGGGCGGCGTGGGGAAGGGCGTCTACGAAGGGCGTCTCCTCCAGCCTCACACGCACCTCGACACAGGAGAGGTGCAGAAGGAGTAGCAGAAGGTGACGTCCTTTGGTGCTTGGGCTATTTCGGGTATTGTTTGTATCTGTGTGTGTGTGTGTATGTTCGTAGGGCATCTGTAGTACCCATGGCACTCCCAGGCACTCCACGGCGGCACCAGCCAGTCTAAGGGCGCTGGCACGATGCCCCTGGGATAGTCTGCTGAAGATGATGTCCGAAAGACCTGTGTGTAGGTTGTCCATCCATTCCTGTGTGTGTGTATGTCCTTCTGCAGTAGTTGTGGCGGCACCTCCTACACCACCTTCTGCAGTAGTAGTAGTAGTTGTGGCAGTGGGGGCACCTCCTACAGCACCTTCTGCAGTAGTAGTGTTAGTGGCTGCAGCACCTCCTACAGCACCTTCTGCAGTAGAAGTAGTAGTGGTGTCTCTGGCAATACCTCCTACAGCTCCTTCTGCAGTAGTATTAGTAGTGGGGGCACCTCCTACAGCACCTTCTGCAGCAGTAGCATTAGTATCAAGGGCTACAGCACCTTCTACAGTAGCATTAAGGGCTTCAACACCTCCTACAGCACCTTCTTCTGCAGTAGTAGTATTAGTATTAGTATTAAGGGCTTCATCACCTTCTTCAGTAGTACTAAGGGCATCATGGGGCATGGAATACAGAAGGTGTATCAGTGTGTCACACAGAACAAATTTCTGTGTGTCGTGACGTTTGGCAAAGTCTGAGGTAACGTAACACATTAACTTGGTGAATGTGTGTGTGTTGGTGTGTGTGTTCTGTGTGTGTGTGGGTGTGTGTGTGTTTGTGTTTGTGTGTGTAGGCCTATGTGTGTTCTGTGTGCGTGTGTTTGTGTTCTGTGTGGGTGTGGGTGTATGTGTGTTCGTGTTTGTAGGCCTATGTGTGTTCTGTGTGCGTGTGTTTGTGTTCTGTGTGGGTGTGCGTGTGTTTGCGGGAGTGTGTGTATGTGTGTTTGTATTCGGAGTGGGTGTATGTGTGTTTGTACCCCATGTGTCTGTGTGTGTATGTGTGTTCTGTGTGTCTGTATGTGTGTTCCATATGTGTTTACCTTCACAACACACTAACACCATTATGATATCACCTGCCTCTTTCCAATGTGACCCTAACTCCTTGGTATAGATGTCTACCAAGACCCCCACGGACCCCATACCGTATTCGAGAACGGCCCGACGCCCTCGCATGGTACACACGATGGCCCGGAGACACACATAGGCATCACTAACCATGGTTGGGTCTGTTACTAAGAGTTTAGGGTTGACTATGATTTTTAATAGTGTTGGTATTGCTGGGTATAGGAAGGTTAGGTCTATACATGTGTTGGTATGGTCCCCACCCATGTTGGTATGGTCCCTACCCATGTTGGTATGGTCCCTATCCACATTGGTACGGTCCCTATCCATGTTGGTACGGTCCCTACCCATGCTATCCCTATCCAAATTGGTACGGTCACCACCCACACTATCCCCAACACCCACATTAGTACGGTCACCACCCACACCATCCCTATCCACATTAGTACGGTCCCCACCCACATTGGTACGGTCCCCACAAAACATTAAAGCAGTAATAACATTTAATGCAATACTTTTAAACATATCATCATTATTATCATCATTATTATTATTATTATTATTATTATTATTATTATTATTATTATTATTATTACACATTAATAAACGTAATATGAATTTTTTACCAATAGATTCTAATAATAATTGTGCTGTATGTGTGTCAAGGATTATATTATTATTATTATTATTATTGTTATTATTGTTTACTTGTTGTTGTTGTTTACTATCATTATTTTCTTGTTTACTGTTTTTGTTTTCTTGTTGTTGTTGTTTACTGTTTTTGTCTTTGTGTTGTTGTTGTTGTTTATCATTGTTTTCCTGTTGTTGTTTACTGTTTTTGTCTTCCTCTTGTTGTTGTTTACTATCATTGTTTTCTTGTTGTTGTTGTTTACTGTTGTTTTTATCTTCCTGTTGTTGTTGTTTACTGTTTTTGTCTTCGTGTTGTTGTTTACTGTTTAGGTCTTCCTGTTGTTGTTGTTTACTGTTTTTGTTTTCATGTTGTTTACTGTTTTTGTCTTCCTCTTGTTGTTGTTTACTATCATTATTATCATGTTGTTGTTGTTGTTTACTGTCATTATCTTCGTGTTGTTGTTTACTATTGTTATTATCTTGTTGTTGTTTACTGTTTAGGTCTTCCTGTTGTTGTTGTTGTTGTTTACTATCATTATTATCTTTGTGTTGTAATAATGTTGTCACCAATAACAGTGCTGCCAACTTCTCGGTGTCAGTGTTGGCAGCGTGCAGTACTGCCAACACACGCTGTACGGGCCTTGACAGTCCATGGGGGCCCGGGGAGGGGGGGGCCGTAGAAGGTGTTGAAGAGGGGGGGCCCGTAGACAAGGAGGGTGCCGAGGAGGGGCCCGTAGACGAGGAAGGGGTCGATGGGGGGCCCGTAGAAGGGGTCGACTCAGATGTAGGGGCCGGGGTGATTTCCGACAAGGGGGGGTCCGGGGCCAGACTATGGGCCCTCCCTTCTTCCTCCTCACTGCTGTCCATCACGGCACTCTGAAAACACATTATTATTATTATTATTATTATTATTATTATTATTATTATTATTATTGTTATTGTTATTGTTATTATTATTATTATTATTATTATTATTATTATTGTTATTATTATTATTGTTATTATTATTATCATTATTATTACTATTATTGTTATTATCATTATTATTATTATTGTTATTATTATTATTATTATGAAAATTATAGACTGGTAAATGTAGCAAACCATTTTTTTGTAATATTGTTATCAGTTAAATAAATAAAGAAAGAAAAATAGTTAAAACTAATTTTTAAATAATGGTTCGCATAATATAATATTTTTTGATAAGCAATGCATAGAATAATTAAAAAAAAAATTCTGTGTAACTAAAATAAATAAAAGAGAGAGAGAGAGAGAGAGAGAGAGAGAGAGAGAGAGAGAGAGAGAGAGAGAGAGAGAGAGAGAGAGAGAGAGAGAGAGAGAGACAGAGAGACAGAGAGAGAGAAAGAGACACAGACAGACAGACAGACAGAGAGAGAGAGAGAGAGAGAGAGAGAGAGAGAGAGAGAGACAGAGACAGAGACAGAGACAGAGACAGAGACAGAGAGAGAGACAAGTAAATTTCCTTCACCGGTATTTTGCCCCGGTTAGGTCCCGGTATTTTGCCCCGGTTAGGTCCCGGTATTTTGCCCCGGTTAGGTCCCGGTATTTTGCCCCGGTTAGGTCCCGGTAGTTTGCCCCGGTTAGGTCCCGATATTTTGCCCCGGTTAGGTCCCGGTATTTTGCCCCGGTTAGGTCATGGTATTTTGCCCCGGTTAGGTCCCGGTATTTTGCCCCGGTTAGGTCCCGGTATTTTGCCCCGGTTAGGTC
>JAWQEG010009116.1:20000-25000 GCA_033782935.1 Petrolisthes cinctipes
TAACCTAACCTAACCTAACCTAACCTAACCTAACCTAACTTAACCTTATTTAATTACTTACCGTTATTATTATTATTATTTGTCGTAATAATAAGTTCTCTGAGTATCATATCAGCAGTATAATATTTCCATTATTATTATTACTATTATTATTATTATTATTATTATTATTATTATTTACTCACCATTATTATTATTAGTTGTCGTAATAATAAGTTCTCTAAGTATCATATCAGCAGTATAATATTTCCATCCCCATTCCTTAAACACTTTTCTTGGGAGACAAATTTTGACGAAAGTTTTGAAGTCATTTCGTAAACGTTGTAAATTGTTGGTATTTGTTGAAGGTTGTTGACCATAACGTTGTATTAGTAATGATAATTGTTGGTGCAAGGCTTCGGGTATACTATGGTTGGCTTCGGGTGTACGATGATTGGGTTCGGGTATATGATGGTTGGGTTCGGGAGTACCATGGTTGGGTTCGGGTATTCGATGGTTGGGTTCTGAAGTACGATGGTTGGGTTCGGGTATACCATGGTTGGGTTCTGAAGTACGATGGTTGGGTTCGGGTATACGATGGTTGGCTTCGGGAATTCGATGATTGGGTTCGGGTATACGATGGTTGTGTTGCCACGAGTTTGCTTCGGGTATACGATGGTTGGCTTGCCACGAGTTAACTTCGGGTATACGATGGCTAGCTTCGGGAATACGATGACTAGCTTCGGGAATACGATGACTAGCTTCGGGAATACGATGATTAAGTTCGGGAATACGATGATCGGGTTGCCTGGAGTTAGCTTCGAGAAAACGATGACTAGCTTCGAGAAAACGATGACTAGCTTCGGGAATACGACGGCTAGCTTCGGGAATACGATGACTAGCTTCGGGAATACGATGATTGGCTTCGGGAATACGATGGTTAGTGTTGTTTGTGAGTGTTAAGAGATCATTCATTACCGCAGTTACACCTTCAAGAAAAAATTTATCATCTTCTATTTTGGGTCCTGGTGAGAGGCTAGGGAGAGTTGGTGAGAGGCTAGTTGTGAGAGTTGGTGCTTTGGGTTCTGGTGAGAGGCTAGTAGTGAGAGTTGCTTTGGGTCCCGGTGAGAGGCTAGTGAGAGTTTCTTTGGGTCCTAGTGAGAGGCTAGTGAGAGTTTCTTTGGGTCCTGGTGAGAGGCTAGTGAGAGTTTCTTTGGGTCCCGATGAGAGGCTAGTTGTGAGAGTTAGTGCTTTGGGTCCTGGTGAGAGGCTAGTGAGAGGTACTGATGCTGGTCTTTTGGTGGTCAGTGAGAGGCTAGCGAGAGAGTTTTTGGGTCCTGGTGAGAGGCTAGTGAGAGGTACGGATACTGGTCTTTTGGTGGTCAGTGAGAGGCTAGTGAGAGGGTCTTTGGGTCCTGGTGAGAGGCTAGTGAGAGGGTCTTTGGGTCCTGGTGAGAGGCTAGTGAGAGAGTTTTTGGGTCCCGGTGAGAGGCTAGTGAGAGGGTCTTTGGGTCCTGGTGAGAGGCTAGTGAGAGGCTCTTTGGGTCCCGGTGAGAGGCTAGGAAGAGAGTTTTTGGGTCCTGGTTCTAAATTATTATTATTATTATTATTATTATTATTTTCATTATTATTATTATTATTATTATTATTATTATTTTCATTATTATTATTATTATTATTATTATTATTATTTTCATTATTATTATTATTATTATTATTTTCGTTATTATTATTATTATTATTATTATTATTATTATTATTATTTTTATTATTATTATTATTATTATTATTATTATTATTATTATTATTATTATTATTAGGTATAGGAATGTTGGTAGATGGTAATGTTGGTAGGATAGGAATGTTGGTAGATTGTGGTAGATGAGAATTTTGACTACTGGTAGATGGTGGTGATGTAGGAATGTTGGTAGGTAATGTTGGTAGTGTTGTAATGTTGGTAGGAATGTTGGTAGATGGTGGTGATATCGGAATGTTGGTAGGAATGTTGGTAGATGGTGGTGATGTAGGAATGTTGGTAGGAATGTTGGTAGATGTAGGAATGTTGGTAGGAATGTTGGTAGATGGTGGTGATGTAGGAATGTTGGTAGGAATGTTGGTAGATGATGGTGGTGATATGGGAATGTTGGTAGGTGATGTTGGTAGTGTTGTAATGTTGGTAGGAGGTGATGTTGGTAGTGTTGTAATGTTGGTAGGAGGTAATGTTGGTAGGGTAGTAATGTTGGTAGGTAATGTTGGTAGTGTAGTAATGTTGGTAGTAGGTAATGTTGGTAGTGTTGTAATGTTGGTAGGAGTCGATGGTGGTAATGTAGTAGTAGGAATGTTGGTAGGAGGTAATGTTGGTAGTGTTGTAATGTTGGTAGAAGGTGATGGAAGTGGAGGAATGTTGGTAGGTGATGTTGTAAGGGTAGTAATGTTGGTAGTAGGTAATGTTGGTAGTGTAGTAATGTTGGTAGGTAATGTTGGTAGTGTTGTAATGTTGGTAGGAGTCGATGGAAGTGGAGGAATGTTGGTAGGTGATGTTGTAAGTGTAGTAATGTTGGTAGGTGATGTTGGTAGTGTTGTAATGTTGGTAGGAGTCGATGGTGGTAGTGTCGTAATGTTGGTAGAAGGTGATGGAAGTGGAGGAATGTTGGTAGGTAATGTTGGTAGTGTTGTAATGTTGGTAGGAGGTGATGGAAGTGTAGGAATGTTGGTAGGTAATGTTGGTAGGGTAGTAATGTTGGTAGATGGTAATGATATAGGAATGTTGGTAGGAGATAATGTTGGTAGTGTTGTAATGTTGGTAGTAGGTAATGTTGGCAGTGTTGTAATGTTGGTAGGAGTCGATGGTGGTAATGTAGGAATGTTGGTAGGTAATGTTGGTAGTGTAGTAATGTTGGTAGTAGGTAATGTTGGTAGTGTAGTAATGTTGGTAGGAGTCGATGGTGGTAGTGGAATTAGAACCACACTGGGTATTGGTGGTTCCATTAACTGTCTATTATTATTATTATTATTATTATTATTATTATTATTATTATTACTTGTGTTATTATTATTATTATTATTATTACTATTATTATTATTATTATTATTATTATTATTATTACTATTATTATTACTTGTGTTATTATTATTATTACTATTATTATTATTATTATTATTATTATTATTATTATTACTATTATTATTACTATTATTATTATTATTATTATTATTATTATTATTATTGTTATTATTATTATTATTTGGAAATCTGAATATGGGTGTGTGTGTATGTGTAGGTGTGTGTGTTTGTGTAGGTGTGTGTGTAGGTGTGTGTGTTTGTGTAGGTGTGTGTGTTTGTGTATGTGTAGGTGTATGTGTTTGTGTTGGTGTGTGTGTATGTGTATGTGTGTGTGTATTTGTTGGTGTGTGTGTATGTGTATTTGTATGTGTATGTGTATTTGTTGTGTGTGTGTTAGGATATGTTATTGTTGGTGTGTGTGTGTGTGTATGTGTAGGTGTATGTGTATGTGTTGTGTGTGTGTGTGTATTATATGTGTTATAATAAGAAGAATTTGAATACCTCTGAATCATATTATTATTTGTGTTATTATTATTATTATTATTATTATTATTATTATTATTATTATTATTATTATTTATATAGGCACCAACTGGACAATAATCTGTGTTTATAACCGGACGAACTGGACGATATTCCTGTGTGTTTAGAAGTGGACGAAGTGGACGATATTCTGTGTTTATAACCGGACCTCCTGGACGATACTCTGTGTTGGGAACCGGACGATATTCCTGTGTGTTTAGAACCGGACGAACCTGACGATATTGATGTGTGTTTACAACCGGACGAACTTGACGATATTCCTGTGGGTTGAGAACCGGACGATATTGATGTGTGTTTACAACCGGACGAACTGAATGATAATCTGTGTTTACAACCGGACGATATTCATGTGTGTTGAGAACCGGACGATAACTTGTGTTTATAATTGGACGAACTTGACGATATTCATGTGGGTTGAGAACCGGACGAACTGATCGATAATCTGTGTTTACAACCGGACGATATTCATGTGTACTGAGAACCGGACGATATGTAGTGTTTACAACCGGACGAACCGGACGATATTCATGTGTATTGAGAACCGGACGATATGTAGTGTTTACAACCGGACGAACCGGACGATATTCATGTGTATTGAGAACCGGACGATAACCGGAATTTACAACCGGACGAACTGGACGAACCAAATGATAACCAGTGTTGACTACCGGACGAATTGGATGATAATTATCTGTATTTACAACCGGACGATAACCGGAATTTAGAACCGGACGATAACTAGGAGAATTTACAACCGGATTAATTGGACGAAAATTATCAATATTTACAACCGGACGAATTTCACGTTGTTGTTGTTGTTGTTGTTGTATGTGTGTCTCTATCTCTCTTCTATCTCTCTCTGTCTCTATCTCTCTCCTATCTCTATCTCTCTCTGTCTCTCTGCTATCTCTATCTCTCTCTATCTCTCTGCTATCTCTATCTCTCTCTATCTCTCTCCTATCTCTGTGTGTCTCTATCTCTCTGCTATCTCTATCTCTCTCTGTCTCTCTGCTATCTCTCTCTCTATCTCTATATATCTCTGTCTGTGTGTGTGTCTCTATCTCTCTTCTATCTCTCTCTATCTCTATCTCTCTCCTATCTCTATTTCTATCTCTCTCTATCTCTCTGTGTGTCTCTCTCCTCTCTCTATCTCTATTTCTATCTCTCTCTCTATCTCTGTGTATCTCTATCTCTCTTCTATCTCTATCTCTAATCTCTATCTCTCTCGTATCTTTTAATCTGTATTGGTAGGAAGGGTGATTGGAAATAATTGGTGATTGGTGATTGGAAATAATTGGTGATTGGTGATTGGAAATATTTGGTGATTGGGGATGAAAATTGAATTGTGATTGGTGATTGGAAATTATTGGTGATTGGGGATGTGAATGGATTGGAGAGTGGTGATTGGAAATAA
>JAWQEG010009117.1:0-22599 GCA_033782935.1 Petrolisthes cinctipes
CGTGTCGTGTGTTATAATGTCCGTGATGTAAAATTTGTCTCACACTAGAATCCTTTAAAAAAAAAAAAAAAAAAAAAAAAAAAAAAAAAAAAAAAAAAAAAAAAAAAAAAAAAAAAAAACAAGCACACACATACACACACACAAAAAAAAACATACACGCACGCACACATACACGCACACACACACAAAGCACACACACACGCACACACACACTCACAGAAAAAGACAAAATTTTCCCTGAGATATGAAACGCTGCCATTCCTGGAACAAAGTATTACATCTCCATCTTTACTCAACAATACAAACATTAATTATGCACAGCTTTACACTTCCAATTCTATATAACTAACACACACACACACACACACACACACACACACACACACACACACACACACACACACACACACACACACACCAATTAATTATTTTACTGATGATTTATTTTGTATATTCTCTCAATATTTTTATATATTCATATAATACATATTCACTAATTTAATTGCCTATTTTATCACACCAGACTCCCTAGTTATATATATATATAAAATTGCTCTTTCCCAATCATTCTACTACATTCGTTTACTCTTATCTTGGATACAATTCGACATTTTTCGCTAATATTTTTCCCTTCTGTTTACCAGGCTTTCATTTTGTTTTCTACCACATGGGACAGACAGTTCAAGGGCGGCCTGCTCTTTACACGTGCGGGTCGTCATTACGGGAACACAATGCCGTAATTCCCGAAAAAAAAAAAAAAAACGTGGAATGCAGAATCAAAGGGTTGGTTTGACGGTCATTGTCGAGTCGTAATTAGCAGAGAGAGTGGCTGTGGTGGTGGTGGTGGTGATGTCACTGTCCCTAGCTGTGGTGGTGGTGGTGGTGACGTCAGTGATGCATGTAGCGGTGGTCTTGTCATATGTGTAAGGAAATAGATAAAATAATAAATATAAAAATAGTATTATATGTATGAACGTATCTCTAGTAAGTATATACAGAAAGTGTGGTCGGTTCACTCTCAGACGCTACGGTACTTTTCATGGTCAAACACGAGGGAATATAAAAGCCGCCGCAAATATCCAACACCTACGTCTGTATTTATACCCAAGGAATCCAATAACAGGTTTCATAAGGTAATTTAATATAGAACATTACCAGATCCAGTCATTCCACTCCTCGGCCCCGTTTGGGAGCTCACATTCTCCATTAGGAATACGACACCTTCACTGAGATAGAAAGGCAAGGTTCACGTGTAAGTATCAGTTTTCCAGCACTTGCCACAATACATAACCTTGACCAGGTCAGTGCTGCGTTGATAACCACAATGGTCTTTCTATTATCTGTGAGGCGCCTCGTTCTGTTCCACTCTCTCTCTCTCTCTCTCTCTCTCTCTCTCTCTCTCTCTCTCTCTCTCTCTCTCTCTCTCTGCTTAATAACTATTTTTTTTGGTAAACATCATAACAGCACGATGCAAAGACATAATGCGTTCATTATCTAAAAGCAGAGTTTTGCATACACATTAATGAGTTATCATTCTGACTATTACCATTCCTTTCAACGATGACGTTGTATCTACATACTCTGTTTATAGAAATACAAGCTGAGTTTATCATATTCATACACTTAGTCCTGTTTATCTATAAATACTGGACGTGTTTTACCGTGACTACCACCAAACTGTTTACTTGATAATGGGAAGCCTTTGACGTTTAATAAGCACTGTATCCATTATAGGTACTGTATCCATTAATCCAGAAAATAATGTGCCTAAAAGATAACATAATTGGATCAGCGGCAGATGAGTTAAATTGTCACATGGAAACCCCAAAAGATGCCAGACAAATGACGTCAATCATTACCAAAAGACATTATTCAAAACACAATAACAAAATTACTTTACCTCTGACATATCGTAATATAAGTACAGAACAGGACACTCCATTTGTGTTTGGTAACCTTTTAAAGTTTACGTGCATCGCTCCTCCACACCCTGGCTGGTGCTCAAACCTCTGAATGTACAGTCGGCCACAAGAAATCTTACACACGCTGTGGTTTTCGAGGGTTTACAACATACAGTATAGAAAATGTAAGACTATGTAACTGCAATACAACATTATAATTATTAGGGTTGTTGTTTTGCTAATCACTGAGTCACTTGGTAGATCATTCATTGCAATACTTCCAAAATGATGTCCTCTCTTTCATTATAGCCTGTGTAAGATTCTTGTGTCCAACTGTACATTAATTATTCAAATGTTATAATCGACTCGCGCCATTATCAGCGACGACTTACTTGGATATTTTAAAATGTTTTTACAGTGTGCTATACCCAGAGGAGTAAGACAGTAATGCATTTTGTAAGTCGATGTTTTTATCTGTCAAAGTAAAATATTGCTGTGAATCATTACTGTAAAATTGTTATTAAAGCAGAGTAACCACAAGGGGACAAGGATATTTAAGCATAAGTTCTCTAATCTCAGCATTTCTGGGCGTGGGTGGACAATGAACCTTGAGAATATATTTACAGGAAATGTAATCAGAATAATCATCGCATTATATGGAATTACTTACCACTAATGTTGTGAATATATATGTGACACGTGCAGTGAATCTAAAGAAACTAACTCATATTATAAATAAGTTACATTTTGACCTACAGTATACAGGAGAGACGAAAACCAGACCCATTCGATATATACCACAAATAACTCAGCTAACATACACGACGACCCTTGTTTCCTTCCGACTGTACTGAGAGGTGATTGAAGTGGTTAGGGTGGCAGGAGTAGATTCATCACACGGCCCCCCGGATTACTGACGCTACTCACTGCATAATGTACAGCTCTTAGTAGTGTGTCTGTCCAGCCTTCACACACACCGCTAGGAATTTACACCAGAGATGAACACACGACAGGGCCTTTAAAGTAAGTGTGTGTGTGTGTGTGTGTGTGTGTGTGTGTGTGTGTGTGTGTGGATCGCATATGGTGGCTATAATGATGTTGGTCCATTTAGAAAGAGGCTATTGATTCCTCCAATACTGTTTTCTGGCATATCTTGGAGGAATTGTCAAACTTTAATTTGCCCACATTATCGTAGTCCGGTTACAGGACATGAAAAAATTATCTGGTGTTGTCATCCTTATTTGTTTGTCAGATAAAACCAAATGGATTAGATGAACCGGAAGTTTGTGACATAAAACGCAGTACGAATAAAAATGAGACAGTGATAAGTGGAGAGACAGTTCGGATGTGGAAGGAGGGAGGGAGGAGAGGGGAGAGAGAAAGGAGAGGCAGGCAGGGAGGGGGAGGGAGAGGGAGAGGGAGAGGGAGAGGGAGAGGCAGGCAGGGAGAGAAGGAGAGGGAGGGAAGGACGGAAGGGAAGGAGAGGAGGGATGCAGGGAAGAAGGGAGAGAGAAAGGAGAGAGGAGGGAAGGAGAGAGAGAGGGAAGGAGGGAGAGAGGGAGGGAAGGAGAGAGGGAGGAGGGAGAGGGAAGGAGAGAGGGAGGGGAGGGAGGAGAAGGAGGGAGGCAGGGAGGGAAGGAGAGGGAAGAGGGAGGCAGGGAAGGAGGGAGGGAAGAGGGAGGCAGGGAAGGAGGGAGGGAAGAGGGAGGCAGGGAGGGAAGGAGAGGGAGGGATGCAGGGAAGAAGGGAGAGAGAAAGGAGAGAGGAGGGAAGGAGAGAGGGAGGGAGAGGGAGGGAGGGAAGGAGGGAGAGGGAAGGAGGAGAGAGGGAGGGAAGGAGAGGTGCCATCAGGAGCGAGAGAAACTTTGTCAGCACTGCCGTCAGGGTGAGGGAAGCTGTCCAAGTCCTTAAGTATTTACACGCGAATGCATACACATACATACATGCATACACACAAAACGCACACTCGTTCGATTACTTACACACACACACACCACACACACACACACACACACACACATTGACTTATTAACATTAATTTAATAATGTCCACTTGAAGAAACGTGCCATATAAAATTCACATTCTCTCTGTCTCTGTCTCTGTCTCTGTCTCTGTCTCTGTCTCTGTCTCTGTCTCTGTCCTCTCTCTCTCTCTCTCTCTCTCTCTCCTCTCTCTTCTCTCTCTCTCTCTCTCTCTCTCTCTCTCTCTCTCTCTCTCTCCAACGACGTGCCGAACACAAACTGACGTATTTGTATTTCACGCGACATTAAAAAGCAACTCTTCTTTTGCTTCCTTTTCCCTTTTTTCCCGTCGCTAGTTATTGAGTTAGTGGCTCCCTAGGGACACAGGGGGGAGGGGGAGGGGTGAGAGAGAGGGGAAGAGGGAGGGGGGAAGAGGGAGGGGGGTAGAGGGAGGGGGGGAAAGAGGGAGGGGGGGAGAGGGAGGGGGGGAAGAGGGAGGGGGGAGAGGGAGGGAAGGGGTGGGGAAGGAAGGGAAGGGAGAGAGACGATACACAACGACACCAAAGATATTATGAAGAAATGAACGATTAAGAGAAGAAAATAATATAGTATACAACATAAGAGATTAATACACTAGAAAGACGATAGATGCTGAGACAATACACCGATATTATTTACACATGAAGGAGAGACCATAATATAGGAGTTATGAGAAATAAATAAATATATATATATACTGTATATACACTGTATACGGTATATATACATATATATATATATATATATATATATATATATACATATATATATATATATATATATATATATATATATATATATATATATATATATATATATATATATATATATATATATAACATAATAAATACACTACAGAGAAGCTAATTATATATTCAGAGGTGATATATTAGAAAAAAATCACATCAGGACAATACAAAATACAATAGATGATGATGATGATGATGAGGAAGAGGAAAATGAAAAGAAGAGCAGTTAGCTTATATTGTCATCGTTGTTCACCTACTATTTAAGGATTCTATGATCGTGTATGAGAACTAGGTGCTTCTGATTCTTCCCGACTATGCCACGAAACAAACTCCTTCCATATAGGTGGTGTTTCGTGGCAATGTTTGGAGGACTTGCTAACCTCCAATTTTCTTACTACATCACAGGGTCCTTATTAAGGGGGGATTCTCAAGTTGGTAAATTGGAAGACTACTGATGCCTCCTAACTATACCAGAAAACAGATGCCCTCAATGGGTACTAATAGGGGATCTGTTTCATGGCATAGTTTGTAGGAATCAGAGACCTTCCAATTCACCAACAAAAGAATCTCCCCTTAAATCATAACTATTTATTTTTTCTACACACTTGACTTATGAAACAGCTACACATACTGACATACTAGATTACTAATAACTTATCATATTCGGCAATACCACTATATATATTATTATTATATATTACTTAAAAACATTACATCTATCATAAATTATGTCTCACACTCACTGACCCAATTATATATTCTACATTCTTGGCCATAATCGCTTCTCTCTCATTCCGTATCTTTCTTCTGTTCGTCTTCCCTTCCTTCCCCTCCATCATTCCTTCCTTTGTCAGGTGGTTTTTATCCTCTCCTCTCCTTTATCGCCCCTTCCCTCTGTCCTTGCATAAAATTCTCCTCCTCCTCTTTATTCTTTATCTTATCTCGTCAATATTTATCCTTTATTCCCTATCCCTTATCTCTGAGGGTCCATTCTGATTCCGTCGCTTAATTCTTTATCTAGTCATTTTCCTTTCTGTATATTTCTTTCTCTTTTTATTTTCATTCGTTCCTTTATTATTATTATTTTTTTTTTGTGGTCGTCTTACTTCATTCATTCTTTATTTTCATCAACTAATTCTTTCTTCCCTTTTTTTTTTTTTTGTCCTATGCTTATACATCTCAGTTTACTCATTCCTTCCTTCCTTCCTTCCTTCCTTCCTTCCTTTCTTCCTTTCTGGTCTTTGCTCTCGTCTTACTTTCTTCCCTCCTTCATCCTTCCTTCTCGTCGTGTGCTCTTCCTTCACGATATTCTTTTCTCTCTGCTTCCCATCCTTCCTTCTACTTCATCCATTTATCACACATTTTCTCCCATTATTCATCACTACTATTTTATCCATGCACTTCTTTTCTCTCCTCTTACCCCGTCCTTCTCCTCATCCTCCTCCTCCTCCTCCTCCTCCTCCTCATCCTCCTCCCTGTTCTTCATTTACCTCTTCTTCCTCCTTGTGTTATCTACTTATTCTTTCCTCTTTCTTTCTCTTCCTGGCTCTTCTTGTACTTTCCCCTTCTTCCCTCTTCCTCCTCTCTTCTTCTTCCCTCCTCCTTTCCTTCCTTTTTGTATCACCCTTTATCCATTCCTCCCTTCTATTATTTTCATCATCCCATTCCTATCTCTCTTTTATCTCTCTTCATTCCTCTTTACTTTGATTTCCTTCCCTCCCTCACTTTCACTTTCATTTCATCCCACCCCACTCCCTCTTTCTCCATCTCCCTTATCTTCATTTAATTCTTCTCCCCATCATCTTTCCCTTTCCCTTCCCTTCTTTTCTTCTCCCTCTTCATCTATCCTCCTCCCTCTCCTCTTCATCTCTCCTCCCCCTTTCCTACCCCCCCACCTCTCTCTTTTCGTCTCCCCCTTCCCTCCCCTCCCCTCTTCTTTCTCTTCATCTCTCCTCCTCCCTCCCTACCCCCCCCCCCCTCCACACGACCCCCAACATTACCATTTTATTAGGGGCTCCTTGTCAACCAATTTCGTATCAGGTAAAAAGCACTTCTTCCATCGCTCGCTTCCTTCATTCTTTCATTGCTTTCATAAACTTCTTTTCGTATTCTTATTTTTTTTTTTCCAGTTCTTCCATATCCAACTTCTTTTTTGCACATACACTGCTTTCATCATCAATTTTTTTTATTTTTTTTTATAATCTACCTGTATGTTTCTTTCACTGCCTCGTTATCATCTTTCCTTTCTGTCATGATGTGTTTCTTTCCTTTCTCCAGTTTGCTGCTGACTGTACTTTCCTTTCGTTATATAATGTTCATAATCTAATTTTTCATCATTTCGGTCTCCTCCGTCCTTCCATCATATTTTTCTCCCCATTTTTTTTTTCTAACGCTTGAATGAGATGCAAATTCAATTCGTTCTTCTCGTTCAACTCACATTACGGAAATCCTGATATTCATTGAAAATACAACATTTACGGCCTTCCTTGGGATTTCCTTCGTTACAACAGGATATAGAACATTAAGGTGTGCTGACGATGGGGGGGGGGGGCACCTGATTCATTCCTCTACACTGCACCGAGAAACACACTATAAAAAATAAAGTTATAGTTCAGTATACGTATAGTTTGTTTTAATGGGACGGACATTACGAAGGAATCAGCAGCCTCCAATATATTATTACCACTTTAACCAAGCAGTATATACAAGGTGTTGATGAAGAAAAAGGAAGGTTATGATTTTTATAAGTGTTCTAATAATACATTCAAAGATCCTCATGTTTTATAAAAGTGTGTTCGATTGGCAGCACTCAAAACGATAAAGTGGTGCAATCTGTTGCTGGCGAGTTCGAGGACTAATTATTCCTACAAACTGTGCGAGAGAATAGACCACCTACTAGTATTGAGGTACAGTTGTGATGATCCAAAATTTGTATCCAGTTTTATTGAAGTTTCGAACTGTTTGCCAATTTACTGAGCAATTTACAACTATCACTCCTGTCTTTTTATTCTTTTCTCAAAACTCGACTGACTGGTGCTGACTCAACTTAATGAAGCAAGCCTGGATACATATTTTGTATTGCGACTGTACATTACCCTACTTCCTGGCACAGTTTGCAGGAATCACGAGCAGCTCTTCATAATTATATATCGTGGTAAATCTGGAGCAAATGATTCCTCCAAACTATTCCAGGCAACAGGATACCATTACTTTTCTTGTCTTCATCTGGGTGTATTTCCTGGCATATTTTGGAGGAATCAAGGCACTCCAATCTATCAAAAGAATTAATACTATCCCGTTAACTTTTCATCTCGTAAGTACAAGTAAAAATAACACACCTTCATACAAAGCTTTTCCTCTTAGAATCCCCTCAGGAATGATTGTCGGGTGCTGTGACTTTTCCCCCCTGAGTTCCCCTAATGATATATTATTAAGATGGACGTGTGGCAAAAGATACGGTAATGTGACAGTGAGTGACCGTAATGTGACAAGTGGGTGAGAGGTGGTCGACGTCTCCCCTTTACTCTGATATATACCTCATAATTATTATATATTTATCGCACCCATCCGTTAATTTGTTTCTATCTATCAATCATTCAATTTATCTATTTATCTATCTATCTATCTATCTATCTATCTATCTATCTATCTATCTATCTATCTATCTATCTTCCCTGCTCTGTATTACCTCGTACGGTACCACTTCCTCCTTCCTTCTCTTCCTTTCCACCTGTCTCTCCTTCTCTTCCTCCTTCCCTCTCTTCCTTTCCTTCGTTTCCGCACGTTTTTTCTCCTCTTCCTTCCCTCCCTTTCCACCTGTCTCTCCTTCTCTTCCTCCTACCCTCTCTTCCTTCCCTTTCCCTCAGCCTGTCTCTCCTCCTCTTCCTTCCCTCCCTTTCCACCTATCTCTCTTTCTCTTCCTTCCCTCCCCACCACACTCTAGAATATGGGACACCGGTAAATTAACTTGACCTCCTTCCCTCTTAACCGGATCATTGACTCTGTATCTATGTATATATATATGGCTATGCTGTGCTGAGGTGGGTAGGAAACGGAGGAGGAAGAGGATGGATGGGAAGAGCAGGAGCATGGGGGGAGACGGAAGGGAAAGAGTAAGTGGAGGAGGAGGTGGTAGTGGAAGTGAAGGAAGAAAGTAGAAAAAAATGAGAATGTGAATAAATGAAAGGACAAGACGTGAGGGGAAGCATGGGAGGGGACACACACACACACACACACACACACACACACACACACACACACACACACACACACACACACACACACACACACACACACACACAAAATCCATGAATCCCAGAGCAAATCCCTCCAGGGGGGATTATAATGTATGAGTCTGCAGATGTAGGCTGGATTTAGGGAGAAAAGAGGAAGAGGGAGAGAAGGAGGAGATGGAGGGAGAGAAGGAGGAGATGGAGGGAGAGAAGGAGGAGGGAGAAAAGGAGGAGATGGAGGGAGAGAAGGAGAAGGTTGAAGAAGAGGGAAAGCAATAACAAGGAGAGGAGGATCCCGTCATGATATCTCGATTAGATAATAGATTTAACCATATTATTTTTACCCAGGCTACAAATATACAACAAAAAGATAATACTGTACTTTCTGCGATACCGATAGACGACATTTACCGCCTCTACTTAAAACACACACAAACACACACAAACACACACACACACACACACACTCTCTCTCTCACACACACACACAGACACAGACAAACCCACACACACGCAGTAGTAAAAATATCCAACCAACCCGACTTCACGGTACGACTGAAATAAAAGACTAAACCACAACACAGTATCCAGTAACAAGGCCGACTGCATAGTGGTAAACAGTGAACCACAGCGAGACAAAAAAAAAAAAAAAAAAAGAGAGAGAGAGAGAGAGAGAGAGAAAAAAAAGAGTAGCCATTATTTCAAAGCCTGACTGCTGCAGAGTGAGTGAGACTGGAACAAAAGCTTCCCCATAAAATACAAATAAAAGAAAAGAAATAAGAGAAATGAAAGAGGTGTACTATAGCAATATGGCTGACTGATTACTGCATGGTGGTACGGAAACAAAACACGAAATAATAGTTAGATACGGGTACATGTCTGGACTGTGAATGGTAAAACTTAAAAAAACAAAAATAATAATATACACACATACACAAGGAAAACGAGAATACTAGCAATAAACCTGATTGTTATATGTTGGTACAGAAAAAATGTGTACGAGTAACCTTTTTCCTGGATACATGATGAAATTAGAACATAAAGGAATAATAATAAAAAAAAATATTGTACTTTTAACAAGTCTGACTGGTACAAGGTGAGGCTAAAATGAAATAAAGAATACCGTACTTTTGACAAGGCTAACCAGTACATGGCTAAACTACAAGAAAATTAAAGTACTCTACTATTGATAAGGCTGACCAGTACAAGGTGAGACTAAAATGAAATAAAGAGTACTGTACTTTTAACAAGGCTAAGTAATACAAGGTGAGGCTAAAATGAATATAAAGAGTACTGCACTTTTAACAAGGCTAACTAGTACATGGCTAAGCTACAAGAAAGGGTACAAGTAGTAATGTAATAGAGGAGCCAAGTGACCCTCAGCGTACTAGGACCAGCAGTAGCCAGAGGAGCCAGTGTCCCCCTTGATGCCTGGTGGGGGGGGGGGGGGAGGGAGGGGGACGAGGATGTGGGGCCCTCCAGGGTAATGAGTCCCTAAAGAGCCTCATTAAGGGGCAATTAGTGTGCCTGATTCCTGGGGCAGACTGGAGACCCTACCAACCACTAGGTTTCCGCTTTGCCTGCGATGGGTCGGTCGGTTCTGTTGGTGTGTTGGTCTGATGGGAGGTTTGTTGGTTTGTTGGTCTGATGGGAGGTCTGTAGGTATTTTGTCTGATGGTCTGATGGGAGGTCTGTATATTCTGATCTTTTGCCTGGTGGACTGTCTGTGTATTCTTATCTTTTGTCTGATGGTAGGTCTGTAGGTCTTTTGTCTGATGGGAAGTCTGTATATTATTATCTTTTGTCCGATGGTATGTCTGTATACCGTACTCTTATCTTTTGTCCGATGGTCTGTCTGTATATGTTTATGTTTTGTCGTTATTTCTGTGTTCGAGTCTGTCTCCGTTTATTTGTCTCTCTGTTTGTCTCTCTGTTGTACTATTTTGCGTAGGATCTGCATATTAAATTATTCAGGAAAAATATGATAAATATATCACTCATTTATAATATTTCATGAAATACATTTGTCTTTATTTCATATAACTTTAGATGGCAAACTTAGAATAATAATGATCTTTAGAATAACTATGGTATTTAAAATAAACGTTACATACAACTCTAAATATGTCGTAATTCACACACAATGTATCGTAATAGAAGGCATTTTAAAGTAGAATTCACAGTCAGTAACATGAAATAAACGGAATTTGAGAATGGGTCCGTGTACTGTTGTCCTGTGTACTACTGACAACATTTCCCTACTGTTTTTTGACTTGAAGAACCAATAGCGAAACTTACCATCATCTAAAATAATATAAAGTGAAGGAGATAAAAATAAGTGTTCTTGCAAGTTTAAAAATAAGTTATATTTCTATCTTATCTTACGTCAATTATTAGGGTCATTACCGTACTACTGTCTTCATCCGTTAGATAATCGCCAATACAACAAAATTCATGTAGAAGCTTTAGTACGCATTTAAAACTCCATTACAAACACTTCAGTATACACATGCAACACAGCGTGAATAATGCTAATGCAATAATCTGTATTCATTATGTAAGCGTTTCATGACCCTAAGACAACATAATTATTCAGTAGTACCACAATGTTCATGTAACAGCTTCGTCCCACAGAATTCCATAACACAGTCTCTAAACCATATATCTTATTTCGACCACAAGGTTCTTTATGGGGGAGATTATCTTGTTGGTGCATTGGAAGGTTTCTGATTCCTCCAAACTATGCCACGAAACAGATCCCGTATTAGTACCACTGAGGCCGTCGGTTTTCCAGTATTGTTAGGAGGAAGAGGTAGCCTTCCAATTCACAAACAAGAAAATCTCCCCTTAATTAACATGCTGACATAACCAAGGACTCTAAGCCTCGGTATGGTAAAGGAATCAACAACCACCCTTACGCAACGTCCATTAAAACATCAAAGAAGAAACTAGACCACAATATGACCTACACTGAGGGATAACAGTCAGTGTCTCTTACGTAACCCTTACACAAACACAAAATACAATGCCTCTACCACACTGGTCTGTCTCATCTATATATGTGGCACTAAAACACGACCCGGACTGAAATACACGTGTCTGCTGTAATACCCTGATTTATGGACAACAGTTTGGCTTACAGAACCGTCACATGGAACCACCCGGCTGTATATCCTACCATTAGTTTTTTCGTTTTAATACCAGGCGACAACGCACCAATTCCTTTCATTTTCAGCTTATATCAGACTTTCTGTATATGTTTTAAGTAGATCCCTGCGTTTATAATATTTAATTGTATAAGAATTGTATAAGTGTGTATGACACTGTTTCCTTCATTTCACATCCCGAAAAGATACCATATGAAATGTTATGAGTGACTGGTTCAATTCCCTCAAAGGCACAGACAGGGTTAAAGGGATAACATATTTTTGGTAGATTGGAGTGCCTTGATTCCTCCAAAGTATGCCAGGAAACAGAAGCAGATGGACAAATATAATGGTGTTCTGTTGCTTGGAATAGTTTGGAGGAATCAGTTGCTCCAGATTCACCAGCAGTGTACTACCCCCTCAATCACGCCTGATGTAAACATATAAGGAGGTGTAAGTTGGTGAAGGTTTTATCAGTCTTTTATACATACTGTACATCTCGAAGGGCTGCATTCGATCAATAACGTATACTAAAACATTCATCACCATTACACACACACACACACACACACACACACACACACACACACACACACACACACACACACACACACACACACACACACATGCTAACACACACATACTTGCGAAAATGCCACCCACACCCACACATGCACTTACAGGATATATGCATTGGCACATAAATAAAAAATTATCACGCACTCATACACGAAATGAAAACTTTATAGATACACACACACACACACACACACACACACACACACACACACACACACACACACACACACACACACACACACACACACACACACACAATCAAACAAGATTACAGTGCACACAAACAAAACACAAGCCTGACCACAAACAAACAAACAAACAAACACAGTCACACCAACACAATCAGTCATCCCACATTCACCTCACCACCACCACCACCTCCACCACCACCAACACTCACCTTTACATCTGAATAGCTTTAACCTTTAAGGGACCTGTGCTGTTGTCGCCAAATAGGATGCTACTGATTCCTCCAATGTGCACCACAAAACAACAATTTATACACTGGAAGAGTTCGTTTTGGGACAATGTTTGGAAGAATCACTTATCACTTATCTCGCCCACATAATCTTTTTTCAATCACTCGTACAATCTCACAAACTCGCTCACATACTCTTTCAATCACTCACAAACTCGCTCAGACAATATCTCAATCGCTCACACTATCTCACAAACTTGTTCACACACTCGTACAATCGGTGACACAATCTCACAAACTTGTTCACACACTCTTACAATCGCTAACAAAATCATTCAATCAATCGCCCACACAATCTTTCAATCACTCACACAATCTCACAAACTCGCTCACACACTCTTTCAATCGCTAACACAATCTCACAAACTCGCTCACATACTCTTACAATCGCCCACATACTCTTACAATCGCTCACATACTCTTACAATCACTCACACAATCTTACAATCACTCACACAATCTCACAAACTCACCCACCTGATTTTACCCACATCGACGCTGCTTCGTGACATTGCCAAAAAAAACTCATAAAAAAAAAAAAAAAAAAAAAAAATTCGAACATCCACTACATAACCCCGATATCTAAAAAGTGCCAATATTACACGACCCGGAATACACACGGATCGTACCCACCCACTACATGATCAGGAAATACGAGTGGAGCCCCAGTGACACTACGAAAAAAAAAGGGATCTCCACTTCATAACGCTGATGTAAACTGACAGCTGCCTGACACGGATACAACAAGAGACACGACACAACACGGATATGAAGACAATAACACTCACAGCTCGACCCTGAAACACACACACACACACACAAGCATACGCACACGCACACCGAAAAACATATTATACCATACAGTCACAATAACAAAATTTTAGCCATGAATTTAAGAACACACACACACACACACACACACACACACACACACACACACACACACACACACACACACACACACACACACTGAAAAGTATGCACACACACACACACACACACACACACACTGAAAAGTATGCACACACAGTCACATTGCAAGATCACAGTCAGGAATATAATAAATCACACACACACACACACACACACACACACACACACAGGACGACACAACCTCTGCGTACCCCCATCTCCTCGCCGGTACGTGACCCGGAAAGATACATTATTCATCACAACCAAACCCGGATGAAGTGCTTACGCGCTCACTCGCTACCTTCACTCCTGCCTTCACTACTTCTCTCTTTTCCTTCACAAACCTCGCTCTACTTTTCGTCCCTTTAGGTAGGTAGATATTTTTTACATCTCTCTTCACTACTTCTCTCTTTTCCTTCACAAACCTCGCTCACATTTTCGTCCCTTTAGGTAGGTAGATAATTTTTTACATCTCTCTTCCTTCGCAATCAATCTTAAGGGACCCTGTGATGTAGTCAGAAAATTGGAGGTAAATGAGTCCTTGAAATATTGCCATGAAACACCACCTATATGGAAGGAGCTTGTTTCGTGGCATAGATAGGAGGAATCAGAAGCCTCCAATTCCCATAAAAGATCATAGGGTCATTAATAATCCTTGCTATTTTTCTTTCTATCTTCCTTTATTCCTTTTCTCTTCCTTCACAACTAGTATTTTCTTTACTTCCTCCTTTCCTTCTTTCAGTCCTTCTCATTCACAACTACCATATATTTCACTGCCCTTCCTTCATCCAAAATACCTCCTTCCTTCTACCACTACATTCATTCCTTCTTTCTTTCACTGCCTTCCTTATCATATTCTTTCTATCATATATTTTCTACCTTTCGTCTGTCTTCCTTTCTTCCTTCCTTCATACTTTACTTACTTTTTCATTCTTCTTTGATATTTTTCTTCTCTCATTCTTTTTTGGTATTTCCCTATTTCTCTTCTTTTTTCTTATTCAAATTTTTCTTTATTTCCGTTCTATATCTTTCCATTTCCTGGTTTCTTTTTTTATCTGCACATTTCTTCGCACTACGGGGGGTGAATTAGGTGCGAAGAGGAAAAAGGATAGGAAAAGGGAAGGTTAACACACACCGAAGAAATGACAAAAGTGGAATGATAGACACGAAAATAAAAGAAATGGACACACACACACACACACACACACACACACACACACACACACACACACACACACACACACACACACACACACACACAAATTGGAATACAACCCAAGCAAAAAGTGAACCCATACAAAATACGTGATGCCGATCTGTGAAATCATAAGAGTAACTAAAATAAAACATTCAGACTGAAATAAAAACCAAGGGAGGAATACAAACAGGGCTCGGGGGAGTTTCCACATGGAGGCATATTGATATCAGATACCAGGAGGGAGGGTGAGAGGGAGGGAGGGTGAGTGAGCGAGAGGGAGAAAGGGAGGGAGAAAGGGAGGGAGGGAGGGTGAGGGAGAGAGGGAGGGTGAGTGAGGGAGAAAGGGATGGTGAGAGAAAGAGAGGGTGAAAGGGAGGGTGAGTGAGGGAGAAAGGGAGGAAGGGAGGGTGAGGGAGAGAGGGAGGGTGAGAGAGAGGGAGAAAGGGAAGGGGTGAGAGAGAGGGAGGGAGGTAGGAAAGAAGGGATGAATGGAGAGAGGTAGGATGAGAGGGAAAAAGGGTGAGAGAGAGAGAGAGAGGGAGAAAGTGAGAGAGGTAGGAAGGGATAGATGGAGGATGGGAGAGATGTAGTGAGGTAGAAAGGGAAGGGGGAAGAGAGGAATGGAAAGAGGTAGAATAGGAGGGATGTAGTGAGGTAGAAAGGGAGAGAGGGAGAAAGGGAGGGTGAGGGAGAGAAAGAGAGAGAAAGAGGGAGAAAAGGAAAGAGGTAGTAAGGGATTGATGGAGGATGGGAGGGATGTAGTGAGGTAGGAAGGGAAGGAGGAAGAGAGAAATGGAGAGAGACATGAAGGGGGAAGGAAGGAAAGTGGAGTGAGGGAAGGGAAGGGAATAGGTAACGAGGGAAAGGGGAGGAAATGTAGGCTGGAGGAGGAGTGAGGGAAAGGACAGCAAAACAAGGAAGTTAGAGTGAGCGACAGGAAGAGGAAAAGTAACGTGATGGGAGTGTGGGTGAGAAAGGAAGGAGGGTGGGAAGGAGGGAGGTAAGATGCAAAGAGAAATGTAGGGAAGACGTAAAAATAGGAAAGAGGAGAGAAAGGAGGGATGACAACAGGTAGGGAGGGAGTGAGAGGAAGGGAGGTAGGAGAGGAAGAGAAATGTAGGGAATGGGAGATGACAGGAGGAAAGATTTAATTATCAAGAGAAAAATGATAATGAGGTAAATGGAAAAAAAAGGAGGGAAAGAGGAAATGAAAGTGGACAATGAAAAAGCATATGAGGAAAGGGTAAAGAGAGAAAATAATTGGGAAAAAAGGGGAAAGAACTAGATGACGAAGAGGGATGTGGAGTAAAGGGTTGTGGGGAAATAGGATTGTGGGGAATTAAGAGTAGTTAGTTGGATGTCGAGTGTGGAGGAATGTGGAGGTGGGAAGAACTGTGGGTAAAAGTGGAGGTAGAAGTTTAGGAGGGAAGGGAGGAGAGAAGGAGAAGGAGGAAGAAGGAAGGGGGGAGAGAAGGAGAAGGAGAAGAAGGAGAAGGAGAAGAAGGAGGAAGGGATGAGAGAAGGAGGAAGAGAGGAGAGAAGAAGGGGAAGGAAGGGAGGAGAGAAGGAAGAAGAAGGAAGGGAGGAGAGAAGGAGCAGAAGGAAGGGAGGAGAGAAGAAGGAGGAGGAAGGGAGGAGAGTAGGAGGAAGGGAGGAGAGAAGGAGAAGGAAGGGAGGAGAGAAGGAGAAGGAGGAAGGGAGGAGGAAAGGATGAGGACGGAAAGAGAGAAGACGGAGGATGGGAGGAGAGAAGGAGAAGGAGGATGGAAAGAGAGAAGAAGGAGGAAGGGAGGAGTGAAGGAGGGAGAGAAGATGGGTAGAACTGTAGGACAAGGACTGGGGAGGGGCAGGTCTCTCCCTCTAGGCCCCACACAGGCAGAGGAGGAAAAATACCTTAGGATCCCGAGAAACAAAGAAAACGGGACGTGAATGTTATCCTCCTCACCCAGCCACTCCTGCATTCCTTCCTTCCTTCCTTCCTTCCTTCAGAGATTCCCTTCCTTCCTTGCCTTCATTCCTACACAGCTATTCTTGACTCCAACCAACTATCCTGCTTTCCTTCCTTCCTTCCTTCCTTCCTTCCTTCCTTCAGAGATTCCCTTCCTTCCTTGCCTGAATTCATTCCTACACAGCTATTCCTGATTCCAACCAACTCTTCTGCTTGCCTTCCTTCCTTCCTTCCTTCCTTCCTTCAGAGATTCCCTTCCTTGCCTTCATTCCTACATAGCTATTCCTGATTCCAACCAACTCTACTCCCTGCATTTCTTCCTTCCTTGCTTCTTTCCTCGTCTCTCTTACTTACCTCCCTACCTACAGTCGACTCTTCCTTCAATTTTAGTTCTCCCATTATACATTACCACTTTCCTTTACCTTACCCATCTTGCTTCCATATTTTTTCCTTCTTCAATCTCTTTATTCTTTCATCTTTCTTTCCTACTTTCACTGATTTCAGTTTAAAGTAGATACTGGTAACACTTTTTTAATTTTCACTATATCCTTCAATTTTATCATTTCTGTTATACCATCTATTTTTTCTTCTTTACATTTCTTCTTCCTCTAGTTCTTATCTTTATCGTTATCTTCTTTGTCCTCTCTTTTATCTTCTCCTTCTTTCTCCTCCTTTATCTCATTTCATTTCCTATCTTTTCCGTTTTCCCCCTTTCCATGGTTATTCTCCTTCCTCTCTCTTTCCCTTCCTCATTCTCATTCTCCTCCTTCCCTCCTTTCATCTCTTCCCTCCTCTCTTCTCCCACGGTTTCTCTCCTCTTCCTCCGCCCTCCATCTATTCTTCTTTATCTCTCTCTGTCCCCTACTTCTCTCCACACTAACTTTCAGGGTCTGTCTTTATCTCTGCAGCACACAACTCTCTCTCTCTCTCTCTCTCTCTCTCTCTCTCTCCTCTCTCTCTCTCTCTCTCTCTCTCTCTCTCTCTCCTATACATTCCTCCCTGCCTACCTCCGTCCCACTCATCCCCCCCCCCTCCTTCCTTCCTTCCTTCCTTCTTTCCTTTCCAGTTCCTCTTCCTATTTATCATTTCCCTCTCCTCCCTCCACTTCCTCTATACCTTCCTCTCCCTCCCAATTTAATTTTTTTCCCAGTTTCCTCTCCCCCCCCCCATCCTCCTACTTCCACCCTCCCTATTTATCATTTCCTTCCCTTTCTTTTCTCTCCTTCTCCTCCCTCTCCCTCCTCCTCCATTTCCCTATTTCTTTTCTCTCCCTCTCCTCCTCCCTCCCCCCTCCCCTACCATAGTCTAAGTAGTCTCTCCTAAGACAATCGATGTTGGTCTTTCACTCCCTGGCTTCTCTCCTCACCTCACTTTCTCTCCACATGGCTCCTCTCCTTCCTTCCCTCCTTCCCTGTGCCTTTCTCTTCTTTATTCTCTCCCTCCGTTCTACTCACTTTCCTTCCTTTCTTCCTTCCTGTGCCTTTCTCTTATCTATTCTCACCCTCCGTTCTTCTCACTTTCCTTTCTTTCTTCTTTCCCTATTCCTTTCACTTCTTTCTTTTCTCTCCCTCCATTCTTCTCTATTTTCCCTCTCGCCCTTACTTCCTTTTACCCCCCTCCTAGTCTCTCTCTCTCTCTCTCTCTCTCTCTCTCTCTCTCTCTCTCTCTCTCTCTCTCTCTCTCTCCTCTCTCTCTCTCTCTCTCTCTCTCTCTCTCTGACAATTACTCCATCATAAAATTCTCTATCCTTGTTTCCAATTAGTAGTCACTTCGCCTAATTACACCAGGCTTCAGGCACAATTCCACAGACCTAACCTTACTCAGGCCACTCATAGGCTTTATTTATCACACACACACACACACACACACACACACACACACACACACACACACACACACACACACACATTCAAAAGTTCAGTCACAATCTCAATAATACGTGGCCAACTTTAGTAACTTAGTGAGTCACCCTGTTACACACACACACACACACACACACACACACACACACACACACACACACACACACCAGTTAAAGAATATCATACTAAAATAGCAGTGTTCCTCTCTCGCACTCTAATATTTTCTTTAAACCTCTCTCCAACACCTCTCTCTCTCTCTCTCTCTCTCTCTCTCTCTCTCTCTCTCTCTCTCTCTCTCTCCCCTGTGTTCATGTTCAGAGTTCACCCCTCTCACGCCCCGGTGACAAGGGTGTCCTGAATATCATAAATTACACGCCTGGATGCTTCAATGCTCCTCTGCTTTACTGTATATCTGTGTAAACTGCTTAAGGGAGAAATTTAGTGTTGGTAAATCTGGAGCAACTGAATCCTCCAAACTATTCCAAGCAACAGAACACCATTATTTTTGTTCTTCTCGTCCTGTTTCCTAGCATACTTTGGAGGAATCAAGGCACTCCAATGTACCAAAAAAGAATTACCACCTTAATACTGTAGATTACTGTTCCTTCTAACCATTTAAAGGACCCTGAGATTGTGTATGAGACTTGGTGGCTTCTGATTCCTCCTGTTTATGCCACGAAACAAGCCTCTACATAATGGGTGGTGTTGATTATGGTTTTGTGGCAATATTTGAAGGACTCACTAACCTCCAATTTTTCTTACTACATCACGGGATCCCTTTAATATATCGTAGGCAAAACTGTTTACTCTTGATACCTTCTCAACTCTACTATGGAACCTACTACTCTGGTCAATATAGGTTTATTTGGCACTAACTTGACTAATCATAGCATAATACAGCTTCCAATGTCAGGATAAAATCTTAGTCCAGATAAGTGTGTAATGTTCCCCAGTTAAGACGTATATTTAGGGGGGGGGATTCTTTTTTTTTTTTTTGGTAAATTGGGAGGCTACTGATTCCTCCAAACTATGCCTGGAAACAATTAACCTCAGTGTTAATAATAGGGGTTTGTTGTTTTGTGTCATAGTTTGGAGGATTCACTCGCCCTCCAATTTGCCATTAAGAGAATCTCTCCTTAATGAGGTAGTACAGTGCTGTTAAATGTGGAGCATCTAATTCCTCCAGATTATTCCAAGTAACAAGCCACACACCATTATTTTTGTTACAAGATTATATTTACAAGATTCAGACATAAGTGTTCCTCACCACTCGACTGGCAAGACCAAACACCAGATCTTCTAATATAGTTCAAGCATACATAAGGCACCAGAGAACAGGATCATAAAAAAATCGACCAACCAATCCACTGTGTGAGAGAAGGAAAGCAGGAATGACCACCTCAAATGTACGAATCCTATATTTGTGGTAATTACAAGGTGAACGAGATGGTTGACTATAATTATTACCTTTTACACTGATACATCAATAAATAGATACATAATAAAAGCAATGCTGAAAATGTTTATACAATGCTAATTCAAATATTACTAGAAGTATCAATAACTGCATAATTTTTATAAGAAAAATCGCATTTCCTGAATAAATTGTTTACTGGTGAATTAAATAAAAAACACAAACGCTTAAGGTACAAAAATCACTCCATTTTATAATCATACCTATCATATAAAATCATGATAACAGAAACCATTAACTTAATTTACTCACTTAGTAATTGGAAGGGCGCAATAATTCTTTTCAATTAACAAACACACAGGCTCAATTTTCGGCCCAATGGAGTATAAATATTATGTGTGTGCCTCAGTAAACTCTTGATGCCTCTTTATATCTCAAACAATACACTCTTTATACACTCTAATGATACACCCAAACAATAACCAACACTAACCTTCCAGTCTCTCCTCTCCCTTGCCCTCCATCCCCACACCCAGGCACCCCCACACACCAATTACCCCGTCCTCCCCACACACCCCTTACCCTCCTCCTCTCCACACAGGCATTCACACACACCCCTTACCCTCCTCCTCCCCCACACAGGCACCCCCCACAAACCCCATACCCTCCTTCCCCCCACACAGGCATCCCCACACACCCCTCTTTACTCTCCTCCTCCCCACCCAGGCATCCCCACAACACCCCTCTTACCCTCCTTCACCCCACCCAGGCATCCCCACACACCAATTACCCCCCTCCTCCCCACCCAGGCATCCCCACACACACCCCTCTTACCCTCCTTCTCCCCACACAGGCATCCCCCACACACCCCACTTACCCTCCTTCACCCCACCCAGGCATCCCCCACACACACACCGTAACCCTCCTCCCCCACCAAGGAACCCCTCCCCCCCACTTACCATGGTTGGACGGAGCTGTTAATTAGTTCAACACGTGCACTTATGGAGTCAAAAACGCTCATACAGAAACGGTTATTATGTTCGGGTTTTCAAATGAGTGAAAAATAGCCTATTCCTACATAAAAAGTTAGAAAAGTTAGAAATTATCACATAAACAGATAAAATTGTGACAAAAATAGACATGACTTTAAGTGTTTTACATATATTATTTAGGTGTTTAAATAAGGGATCCTGTGATGTAGTCAGAAAATTGGAGATAAATGAGTCCTTCATATATTGCCACGAAACACCATGCACCTATATGGAAGGAGCTTGTTTCGTGGCATGGTCAAGAGGATTCAGAAGCCTTCACCTTTCATAAACGATCACAGGGTCCTTTAATGTAATCAAGTCTTGCACCGGTGATTCTAAACAACAATAGAAATAATTGATATGCCCCATTTTTTTTTTTTTTTTTATTATGTGGATTGTAAAAATTTGCACAAGCATTGCCAATTAAAAAAAGGGTGATAGATAAACAGTTGTATATAGATCAGGGTTTTAAAGACACCCAATTTAAAGCTGCAAAAGTAAAATATTTAAACCCTCACCGTTCAAAAATTAACACGGGGCTTTAAAAAATGCGCGGAATAAAAACGGTTTCGTTGGTATTGATTGAGTCGACCTTTCCAAAAATCTGACTCTGACCTTTAACCCCGGCTTTTAACCTCTACTCAATATTAAGCGGATTCCCCACGGTCACCGAACCATAACTTCACTACTGGATATTACTGTAGGTTATGTACGGGTACTATCAATGCTACATAAACACACACACACACACAACACACACACAACACACACACATTATTGGACACACAACACACCACACAACACACACACACACACACACACACACACACACACACACACACACACACCACACACACACACACACACACACACACACACACACACACACACACATTATAGGGGTATTTTGTGCACCGTATATAAAGTTAGTGGAAGGGTGCTTGCTGTATCGTTCGTAGGGCACTTACTTTAGAGAATCATTTCTTTATGGAGTTTTAGAAACCTACTGATTCCTCCAAATAATGTCGAAAAACAGATTACCCTAATATCATACGAGTAGGAGATATGTTTTGTAGAAGTTTTCAGACGACTAAGTTGGCTGCAAAATGCCCACAACAAATGACCCTCTTAATGAATCAAACTTTAAC
>JAWQEG010009118.1:0-17500 GCA_033782935.1 Petrolisthes cinctipes
CCCTTCCCTTCCCTTCCCTTTCATTCCCTTATCTCCTTTAACCAACACATTATCCTTCTTTTTCCTCTCCCTCCACTCCACCTCTCACTCCACCTCTCTCTGTTTCTCCTGTGTGTGTGTGTGTGTGTGTGTGTGTGTGTGTGTGTGTTAATTTTTTTCCCCCGTCTCTGCTTGTTTGTTCGTTCCTTTGTCTCGCTGTCTCTCGGCCAATTTTCCCTCTCAATCTGTGTCTGTCTCTAATCTCTGTCTTACTGGCTCTCTTAAATCTCACTCTGGCTCAGTGTTTCCCGTGGTTGGTGCGCTGTAAATGGAAAGAAAAAGAGCGAGAAAGAGACAGATAAACATATAAATCGATGGATAGACTGATACAGATAATTAAACACACACACAGAAAGAGAGAGAGAGAGATACAGATAGATAACTAAACAGAGAGAGAGAGAGAGAGAGAGAGAGAGAGAGAGAGAGAGAGAGAGAGAGAGAGAGAGAGAGAGAGAGAGACTGACTAAGCTACTTCATGAGGTCACACTACCACAACTCTAAACAATGCCTACAGACCGAGAACATTGAGTACTAATCCTGTTTATTCTTTGCCAAACGTCCTATGAGTCCTAAGTTTAATGAAGCATGGCAACAAGAACAGCACTAGACACTGGATTTGGTATTACTCCACGTCCACTAATTATAAATGGTTTGAGATTTACGAGTCATTCATTTCCTTGCATGGCGCACAGATGATGTAATTGTTCGATATTCGACCTTCCCAACACACCAAATTAGCATAAAGATCGAAAATATTTCCCCGTGCTTCTTGAGGAGACGATGTAGCATTCCATTTCCAATTTTGTTATAGATGTAAATGATTATTTTTTAAGAACTCTTTATTTACACCGGACGTGTCGCTTGGTTATATTATGACTAGTATCTGTACTTGGCTATGAAATATAAAATTATTTAAATTACTTTAGAACTCCTACAAGACCAATGTTTGGCGTCTGAAAAGTAAATTGAATGTTCCTTCACAAAACAAGTAATTATACAAAACTTCCCAAGGCAACGAACTCACATTATGTTTACACAGCACTTAATACTATATAAAATAATTGATCCTGACTATATTCTTTTCCCTTTTAAAGTAGATGGACAGAGGGATGCTTCAAGTACCTTTTCAGAAGCGGGGTGATTTTCCCACTACCTTCAAAAATCTCCCCAGAGTAGAAGTGCTATTCCTTGTGACATTTTTTTTTTTTTTTTTTCCTGGAGCCCAATATTGAATGTCAACCTCTTATCTCCCTCCTCATCTCGGCTGTAATTTCCTCTGAGGCCACATTACATTTGAAGGTGCAGACGAACACTATTCTACACATATTGACAATCACTTTTCCACGGATCCACCACAAAAAGTACAACACTATTCTACACCTATTGACAGTTTATATAGTTACTTTCTCCACGGATCTTGCACCAGTACCATATTCTATCCTAACTTCTTCAATGATTTATGTTTCCTTTTTCATTTCAATTGAGCTGAGTTGCATCGTTTCGTGCTAAATAATAACTTGGGGTCTGGCCTTTCGAGATTTACACTTTGGATTATAACTTATGTTCTTTTTGATGATTATGATGATGATTTGTTCCTAACACCACAACCATCCACCACAACATTATCCCACTCTTCCACCACTTACTCCTAACACCACCATCCACACCCATCCACACCTCTACAACCACCACTATCCACATCTTTACTCCCACCACTACCACACTTATCGCCATTTATTCCCAACACCATCCACACCTCTATAACCACCACCACTACTACCACCACTACCACGACCACCATCCATCCACAATCGACCACCACCCACACTAACGACCCTCCCCAATCAATACCACCACCACCATCAATCCACAATCAACAACCACCCACACTAACGACCCTCCCCAATCAATACAACCACCACCACCATCCATCCACAATCGACCACCACCCACACTAACGACCCTCCCCACCTCCACAGCTTGCAATCGGACTTACTACGGTCGTGTGGGTTGGACATACACACTGCAGGTGACCAAGCCAGAGAGGGGCACCCTGCCACACTTCTGTCAGCTCACCTTCATCGCTTCGGGGGACATGTATGGGGACCTCATACAGATCAGCCTACACAAGTTTAATCTGGGCAGGTGAGGTCATGCCTGGCGTATAAGGCCTTTTTCTCTTGTTGGCATTGTTGTTGATATTATTATTATTGGTATTATTATTGGCATTATTACTATTATTATCATTATTAATATTATTATAATTTATATAATTATAATAATTATTATTTTTTTATGTTTATTTTTTAATTATAATAATAATAATTATTATTATTAATTATTATTATTATTATCATCTTATTATTATTCTCTAGGTAAATGTTAAGTCCAATGAGTAAATATAAAACTCGTCCCTATCATTAGGTATCACAACTCTCACACCAGTTGTTGCCGCCACCATCACTACGATTACCACCATCACTCACCACCATCAACAATACAACCCTTACCGATCGACCATTACTACCACGATAACTTCTCCCAATCAACTTAATACCACTACAACTACCACTACCATTTCTCCCCATCACATTACACCACCCATATCGAACGACCATCACTACTACCATAACTTCTCCCTATCACCTTACTACCATCACTATCAATTAATTTACGACACCCACTATCACCTCTACTATTATCACTCTACCAACACTTCTATCACTATCACCATACTATCACTACTACCATTTATCATCCTACTACTATTATACCACTGCCACCCCCACCACCATGACTGACACCCCTCCTATTACCATCACTACCACTACTACCACACCTGTCACACTACCACGACCACTAACACCCAACCCACAACAAACTCCCCTTCTCACCCCCTCCCCACCACTTAACCCAAAATAAAAGCGACCCCCACAATAACAACCCCCACACCACCCAACTCAATAAGACACCTCACCACAACAACCTCCATCACTCAACCCAAAACAATAACGACCCCATCACTCAACCCAAAACAATAACGACCCCATCACTCAACCCAAAACAATAACGACCCCATCACTCAACCCAAAATAATAACGACCCCATCACTCAACCCAAAACAATAACGACCCCATCACTCAACCCAAAACAATAACGACCCCATCACTCAACCCAAAACAATAACGACCCCATCACTCAACCCAAAATAATAACGACCCCATCACTCAACCCAAAACAATAACGACCCCATCACTCAACCCCTCCCCCCAAAAAAAAAAAAATAATAATAATAATAATAATAATAAAATAAATTCATCACTCAAACTAACAAAACAAAAACTATCACTTGCACCATCACTCATTCTACAAGAAAACCAAACATTCTCCATCTCTCATCAGCATCAACACCAATCACCCTCCAACCCCTCACCATCACCACAACCACAACCACAACCACAACCACCACAACCACAACCACTCCTCCTCACCACACCATCCTCCCATATTCACCACCACACCAATTATATAGCACCCCCCACACACCACCTGCCTCCATTCTCCATCACACCAACACTCCCCCCAATCTCCACCACCACAACACACTGTCCTCCCCCATTCACCATCATACCAACACTCCCCCCAATCTCCACCACCACAACACACCATCCTCCCCCATTCACCATCACACCAACAATCCCCCCAATCTCCACCACCACAACACACCATCCTCCCCCATTCTCCACCCCACTACCACTCCCCCCAATCTCCACCACCACAACACACCGTCCTCCCCCATTCACCATCACACCAACACTCCCCCCAATCTCCACCACCATAACACTGGCGCTAATGAAGGCTGGCGGTGTTTTATTTTCAAGCACCGGACCAGTAAATCAACACGGAGGAGTGCTGTATAAAACACACAACGTATAGAGCACTAGGGTGGCTGGAGGCCCGGCTTTGTTTATGTTAGTGTGTGTGTGTGTGTGTGTGTGTGTTGAGTTTATGTGTGTGTGTGTGTGTGTGTGTGTGTGTGTGTGTGTGTGTGTGTGTGTGTGTGTGTGTGTATGTGTATGTGTGTGTGCTTGTGTGTGCGCGCACACGAGAAAATGTTGGTATATGTGTGTGCATGTACAAATATTTGTGTAATTGTGTGTGTGTCATGTATTTGAACGGGTATATAGATATGCACGTGCTTAGATGTGTTTATGTTGTGTGTAAGGTTGTATGTGTGTGAAGGTTGGCCTACTGTACTGTACAGTTTGAGTGTTGTGGGATCATTGAGGTTGTTGCTGTATCGATAGTGATGGCGGGTGGAAAATGAGACAATTGTGGTTGTGGTGGTGGAGCGTGGAATCAATAGTACTCTATTCTCCACGAAGTAACCACCGAATTTATAGGTGTGTGTGTGTGTGTGTGTGTGTGTGTGTGTGTGTGTGTGTGTGTGTGTGTGTGTGTGTGTGTGTGTGTGTGTGTGTGTGTGTGTGTGTGTGTGCAAATGTATGTAGGCGAGTGTATACAAGTGTACTTCATAGTATGGTACAAGTCAGTAACCCTTCTTTATCTCTCCTAGATTTGTGTCGCACACCACGGCGGGGTGTCCAGACGGCTACATGCAGATCGAGGAACTAAGCCGCCCCCTCAACTCTGGGTACTGGTGTGGGGCATCTTGGGGCCACAACGTGTACTACTCAGAGACCTCAGCTGTCTCTCTCATGCTTAGGGTCTTTAATCGCCTAGAGACTCAACCACAAGATAACCAGGCAGCCTACATGCCCCCAGATACAATCATGCTCAGTATATCTTACCGGTTTCTACGTAAGGAGCGTGCAGTGTTACGCTATGGTGCTCCCTATAACCCCAAGTACCGTGGTGAAGACATCCCAAACGCCTTTTGTGACCGCACGTTTGAGAACTGTGACAAGAAAAATTGTAAAATACAATCACCAAACTTTCCAGGGATGTATCCGAGGAACCTGACATGTTACTACCAGGTGAAGCAGAGCAGAGTGCCTGACGGAAAAGTGGCACTTATCCGTATTTATCAGCGCAACCCACACCTCATCTATATCAAAGACCGAAATGCACCACACCTATCCCGGGAACGACAGATGCGAGTGGGGTCAGCCTGCCATGTACTACACGATTACTTAGTCGCCTTCGACGGGTCCACTACACGTGCACCAATATTAGCAACATTGTGTAAGGGTGGCGCCCCGTTGACTGGCATCACGTCCAGCGGCCCAGACCTCCTCCTCGTCTTCCATGCCTCGCCTTTTGACTTTCCCTTTCAAGATACTCCACGTCGTCGCACCTTTGGTTTCGAGTTGGACGTGGAAGTGGAATTTGTGGACCGTGAGAGCACAGCATATGTACGACCTGGTGGACAATGTGAACACCGAGTGAGCAGTCGGGGTCAGCGTAGTGGGTACCTGCAGGCACCAGCACACTCTCTCTTGCCTAACACTACCTGCACCTGGCGCCTTGTGGCTGACCCGTCAGAGGTAGTATGGCTCTATTTCCTCCATTACCGACATGTCATCCATTCCGAGATGCCTCCTCCTGCACACTGTTCTAACACCCTCACCATATTGGATGGAGACCCTCGCTCACGAAGTATTAGCCCCAATGACCAAAGTAGTGACAACGTGACGAAAGAGATGGAGATACTGGGCAGGTTCTGTCGCCCTGAGAAGTTGCCCCGGGTGTGCAGTGGAGTGCATGCCCCTGGACCCCACGCCGCCCCTTGCTCCCCCGAAGAGAGCTATGTGTCTCATTCCCCAGCCCTCACACTGACACTGAGGTATGCTGCCGGCACAGCCCCGGCACATGTCGAGTTTCTGGCCAGGTACGAGTTTGTGGACAAACGACAGTGGGGGACTCCTACCCCAGGAGGTGGACCTTGTGACCGTACCTTTACACTGCAGCCAGATGGACTGTTTGCCTCACCACGTGATGTTTTCTTGTTTGGACGTGGTGGTAGTCGTAAGTTACGATGTGTGTATACTTTTCTTGCCCTTCCTTACCAAAGAGTGGCAGTACGCATTATCAGGTCTAGGATGGGAGCTTCCTGCACAACAGAGTACCGTCAGGCTTCGCTGCGATATGAGTGTTCACACGGTGGTGCACCCGGCCATCCAGCTATCTGGGTTCGGGAACAGCCATGGGAGAGTGTGTGGTTAACCCGCGCCTGCTTGTGTGGCACTTACCATGCCCGACCTTTCTCGCTCGTGTCATACACTAGCCGCCTGGTGTTGGAGCTAAATATCCCATCCATGACTGCCGCTCAAGATTACACAGACTTCTTCTTTGAGGGTGAGTACACCATCCTCAATACTGTACCATCAGAGGGCGGGTGTCGGGAAGCCACAGTGCCACTCTCTGGCCGCCATGGTAACTTCACAGTGACCGCCAGCACTTTAGGTGATCCCTGCCCACGTCTTCCCCGCCTGGTCACCGCTACAGATGGGTCTTTCATCTTCCTGAAGCTGCACGGCCATGCTGCTTCAGAGACCAACTGTCCTGTGTCCTCCCGCATTAACGTGTATGCTGCTGGAGGTGTGGTGCCGCTGGCCTCTGTCTGTCCTGCATCCAACCCTGAGTTCACCACAGTGTTCAGCAGTGGGTGGCGAGGCGGTGTAGTGAAGCAGAGCAGCGAGGACCATCAACCCCACCACCATCAGCAGCCACCTCAGCAACATGGCCGCCATCCCGGAGAACCACAACGGCAAACTCGAGACTTGCTGGTGGAGATGGTGGGCAACCACAGTGATCGGTATCTGGTGACCTGGGTAAGTGTGTGGCGCCCCCTGCAGACAGCGCCACTCTCCCCAGCAGAAGCAGACCTCTGCCCTCACCGCTGCCCTGAAATACAAGCGTGTCTGCCCCCGGAGTTGTGGTGTGATGGGGAGCCACACTGTCCAGCGGGCACAGATGAAGGAGCAGCGGCATGTGGAATCTTGGCGGCACTACCTTGGGTGTACTTGTTGGCTGGCATCATCCTACTTGGGTCCCTGGTGGCTCTACTTGCTGCTGTGGTGTTACACAGGCGCCGTACACAGGCCGTCAATGCAGTGGCAACGGCAGTGGTGGAGAATAACAGCCACGGCCTCAAGAGTGCCACAGAGGACCTGTTGTTGCCGTTAGAGAAAGAGTCCTGGTGACACCGCGCCCCGGCCACCGACGTCGTCCGTGTCGACTACGAAACAACCGTGTAGCCCTGCGCCCCCGCGCCCTCACCAGCCCTCACGCCCATACCCCTTACCCCCTCACCCACAGTCTCTCCCAGCCGCTCCTATTCACCCTCACCTGATGCCCAGGCCGGGGTGGAGGGGTGCCCTATGGAGGAGTCTACGGACTTGTGAGGGGAGGGGTCAGGGCGTGGGGGGATGGTGAGGGGCGGGGGTACAACTTGGGTGAGGACGGGGGGCTACATATGGTCACTGTTGGGGTACTGAGTAAGTTGGGGGTAGTGGTGGGGGTATGGTAGGATGTGTGGGGCGGGGCAGGACATGGTACGGTGGCTTTAACCTGCATATCTGTATATACTGTTAACGGGGTGTGTTGTTGTGGTTGGGGTGGGGGGAGGGGTATTAGGGTAGTTCTAGGGTGGGGGAAGGGGTAGTAGGTTAGTTGTGGGGTGGGATGGGTAGGGGCATACACTCTCATAGTGAGTTAGCAGGTCTGGGGCAGCGACCCCCCTGGGCACTGACAACCTCTACATTCATTACCCATCACACATCGTCAATGATATACAAACTTTACAAACTTTAACTTGCATCCCTGACTCTCGTCGCTTTCCACCTACTCGTACCGGCTCATATCATAATCATAGGGACGTACTTTAACGTCATATAAATAGGAAGCACTACAGAATTACCTGGGACGCAAACGCAAGCCAATATGCTTCACCATATACATCTTACTCAACTTTATCTACCTCTAAGCATATTACACTTAATCTGACTTCATATTTAACACCTTCAATCTAATTTAATCTATTCAGCCTTCACAGAACTGACGACGATGTTCCCCTACAGCTTCTTCAAACCTAATCAGCTCGAAAACATCTGTCAAAATGAACTCCTCTCAAATTCAGTTTTCATTTATATTCTGTTGTGTTGTGTTAATATTACTTAAATCCTGTGCAAAACTTATCATGCTTTTACACTCGATAAAATATTAGGCCACTTTCGTGGCACTATTTTCTATTCCTCATTTTGTACTTTGGTCTTTTAATAGAACAGCAATTGGCAGTATTACAATCCTGAACGACGCTCAGTTAAGCTCCTGTAACAAAATTCTGTCTGAGGTCAAATACTGTAGGGATTATACATCATACATTGATCTTGAGAAGCTTACCTTAAGGGATGAAGAGTGCCATGACAGGTACCACAGTGTCCAAGAGGCTGAGCAGAGTGCCAGTGTCCAGGGGAGTTTATCTGTGTTATGTCCCGGCACCAACATCTAGAACACATCGAGACGCTTCCATTACTAGTGAGCAAACCAATAACGCACGCAAAGAAAATCAATCTACACACAGAGCAGAAACGAAAGAGAAAACACATACATGCAATCACAGACATACACACACGTACGCATACACAATCGAGAGTAAAAATTTAGCTTCTAGGTTTTCACAAGGGGGTTAGGTCAGGTCAGGTCAGGTCCTGCGTACAACAAATATCTACCTTCCAGACCGCTTTAGAACTCTCCCTAGCTCACCAGAACTCCGAATACCCACGGCTATAGAACCTAGTGCCATATTCAAGAACATTGGTGGTGCATACGATAGCATGATACCGGAACGATGGCTCCACAGACGAACAACAGAGCCATTTATAATAATTATAGTACCGGTACCACATCATCGTCAACACCACGGATTTTCTTGCATACGGTCCCTAAAGCCACGAGTTCGGTCCGGTTCCTATAAGTGAGTGAGTTACGGAGCTTCTAGTGGGCAATGGGCAAGTACTAATCAGCCAAAAAAAAAATGGGTTCCAGTGAGGGGTACTAACTAGTGGGCTAAAACTTAATTAATACGTAGTGGGTAAGAGTGGGTTCATACAGATAGGAGGCTACATGTAGTGAGATGATAATAATAAATTGGGTTGTATTATGTTAAAATGGGTTCTATCAGAGTATAGCGAGTTATTATTATTATTATTATCATGGGTTACGGTGAGTTAAAATGTCTATAATATTAACTATCCGATACTATAGTTATTTACCCTGGCCATAGATGTATAAAACGGATTACATTATATAATATTGGACACTAGTAGGGTACATATAATTATTATGGGTTGTAGTGGGTTAATTAAAGGGGAGATCCTCTTGGTGGTAAGTTGTAAGCTACTGAGTCCTAACAAACTGTGCCACGAAACAGGTAACAAATCACCTCAATGTTACTAAATAGGGGAGAATTATGTTGTTTCGTCTTGGCATAGTTTGGAGGAATCAGAGACCTCCCAATTCACCAACAAGAGAATCTATCCCCTTACAGTGGGTTCTATCAGATCTCATTAGTGGGTTATCATGGGGGCTTAGGAGTTGGTTGAAATAAATAAATGATCTATCTATATATATAATAAATAATACATGAGGGTTTTTATTAGAGGGCTATCATGGGGCTATCATAGTGGGTTAATACAGACTACATTATTATTATTATTATTATTATTATTATTATTATTATTATTATATGGGATGGTAGTGGGTTCTTATCACAGCAGGGGGCCGTAGTGGGTTCTAGTGGTAGTGGGTTGGTTGTTGTAGTGGGCTCAGGTGGTTTAATTAAGTTGACCTCCAGCCACCACATGCTTGACACAGTTTTACCTATAAACTATGAACGCTGAGGGTGGCGTCACACTGGGCGTCATAATTCATACTCGTGGGTCATTGTTACTCATGGTGGGTATCGTTACTCACACTGGGGGTATCGTTATTCACACTGGGGGTATAGTTATTCACACTGGAGGTATCGTTACTCACACTGGGGGTATCGTTATTCACACTGGAGGTATCGTTATTCATTGGGTTATCATTACTCACATTGGGGACATCGTTACTCATTGTGGATAACGTTACTCATACTGGGCGTTATAACTTACTCTAGTGGGTCATCGTTACTCACACTGGTCATCGTTACTCATACTGGGTGACACTATCTATACTCACTCTGCTCTCACCATCGCCGGCCAGCCAACACCAAGTTACATTAGACATCACACAAACCAACAAAGTGCTTACCCATCGCTATGCTTTGATCCTTCTGCTTAACATGTAAAGTGATATTAAAAAGACTCGTTAAAATGCAACAACAACACGACTGGGAATGCTGGCTAAAAACCTGCTGTAACACAAGCATCATTACATTACAATAACTACAGTAGAAGCAAGGCACGGTAATACATAATAATACATAATAAGCACCAATATTATTATACTAATGCTGGTGGTGTAATTAAACTAGATTTCTCCTCGACAACAATTAATTAAGGCGTTTCGTCTCTAAATAAATTCGCATTACAAAATAAAAAGGAATTGAGTGACGAATAGAACTTTTCCTCGAAGTTGTAGTTGTTGAATAATGCCACCCTTACACTCATACTTCTGGGGAAAGATACGATGGATTTCTCTTTCCCCATTCAGCATGCAGGGTATCCACACATACACACAACTATACAAGCCATACAAATATTCACGTTGGCTGAGCGGTGGATGGTGGTGAGCTAATAATAATAATAATAATAATAATAAAAAATAATAATAAAAAAAAAAGATTGAGGGGAATTCAGAAGACGGCCACTGTGACACAATCCTATGAAATCTCTTCCATTAGCCTGTAAAGCAAAGCAAAGCGCCCCCTACCCCCACAATGTAAAGAGGTTTTAGGGAGAGCCCGCCGCTATGCTATACTGCCGTCGCCTCCTCCTGTTCTACTCTTCTGTTTGTTGGATATACTACTGATGTGGTGTTACGGTGCTGTTCTGGTGCTGTGTGTGTGTGTGTGTGTGTGTGTGTGTGTGTGTGTGTGTGTGTGTGTGTGTGTGTGTGTGTGAGAGAGAGAGAGAGAGTGTGTGTGTAAGAGTGTACTAATATTTATAGTTCTATTCAGTTTTTTGCCTACGTATTTTACAATTTGCTACTTCTGTTCAACACTGATAAAAAAAAAGAAAACATACCTGCACTTAACGCAAAAAAAATTCAATATTCACACTCCCGAAATTATCTCCCCATTAACTAGAAATTTCTTGTTAATTACAAATTATCTTGTTTATTACAAAATATCATGGTTTTATTAATGAAAGAGATTCTGGTTTCAAACTGAATTATACTATTAAAAACGATACATGTTATATTATCAATATTACAAGAATGTTGGATGTGTCGGATATCTAAGTCTAGTGAATGTTAATTAGGTACGGTATAAATATGTTATGTATGTTAAAAAAATTATGTATATCCTAATTATGTCAAATGTTTAAGTGGTGAATATTATGTATTTAAATTATGGATTTTTTTTACAATACAATGCTTTTAAAGGTGAGTATGTTAGATATTTAAATGTGTATGTTAGATAATAAAATGTTGTGCATGGTAGATAATTAAATGCTGAGATGTTAGATATATATGCTGTGTATGCTAGTGATATAAAATAATCGTGTATACTGGTACCTATGAAATGATGACAACTGGAGAATTTACAGTGAATTTAGCTGCTGAACAAAAATAATCCATCCCTTGGTTTATTAGAGTTGGTTATTTCACAAACACATACAATTCTTTTATTATTATACAGCATTTCATTGTCCACCTTAGTTAAACCAATGTACTCTTTTGCTTATTTAACAGGCTATCATACCAGGCTATTAAAAAAAAGAAGAAAAAAAAAACATTACAAAAATTACGATCAAACTTTTATAATTTTACTGCATCTGTCAGAGTTGTATGTACTGAAATTTAAGCAGAGTTGTTTATGCCACGTTCCCATCTCACTCTTCTTCAGATTTACTTATGTTTTGAACTTTCCTAAATCCAATTGCATACGGTTCTGATGGATCGTAAAGTGTGGGTGAAGAAGCAACAAAAAAAATGTATGATACCAATATAAATACGTATACTGACATGCCACAGTATTAAGTTATGATACCTATATAAATACACTGACACACCTCTGTATTGTAAAAGGCCAATGTATGTAAAAAGAAATTATAGTAACCTTGTGAAGCCTGGAAATACCGTCGTGTGTAGGTTGTAACCGCAGATGAGATTCCTATTCCCAAGACACCGGGTTCCAATTATGTAACATTCGAGAAGTTTAGAGCTAACTTTGACAGGAATGCGAAGATCGTGGTGTGGTGTGGTGTGGTGTGGTGAAGTCGCATGGGATTCCTACAATAGAGATTATCAGGTTCGAGTGCTGACGAGGTTACTATAATTTCACTAAGATTATTGGTACAGTGTCAGCAAAATGTTTTCTTACAGAGGAGGAGGGATAGATGGATGTGGAGGTGAAGAATACAACTCGAGTTTTTTCCGTATAAATTTGGTTGATCATTGCCTTTGTGTTTCATATTCAGTATAGTCAAACTTATCATTTTAATTCATAACCAAGCTATGGGAATACTTTCTGTTGGTACTGTACTGTGTGACTTGAGAGAGAGAGAGAGAGAGAGAGAGAGAGAGAGAGAGAGAGAGAGAGAGAGAGAGAGAGAGAGAGAGAGAGAGAGAGAGAGAGGCTTGGCTGGCGGCGGGGCGGGGAAAAAATCTCGGCACAGGGACTAATTTACTTCATTCATGCACGGGAAATCTCGTTTTAGGGACGTCCTGGTGCATATGAACCCCAGCAAACACAAACAAACAAACCATTCATTCGGACCACGTGCAAAGAATGTTTCACCTACGAATTTATTGAGTCCAAAAGTGTTATTATTATCATTATAGGATTACGACGCTGATTATATTATCTTTAGAACGTTTGGTTGTGTGTTTCCTGGGGTTAATTACAATGGAGGGGTGAAAGGAGAGAGACAGAGAGAGCGCTGTTTACTCCGTCCCCTCCCTCCTGATATATGAGATGTACTGTACGTGTCCACTTTGAGATACAGCCTAATGTGTGTATATGTGTGTGTGTGTACAGGGGAGAGAGGGATGAAAGAGGGTGGACAACTGGTGTTCAAGGAGCCGTTCAGAGAGCAGAAAACAACTTACTAACTTGAGGAATCTATTTTGAATCATCATGAACTTTCCAGTGTGTATTTCTATGCATAAGTTTAACTAATAAAATAATTTGTTGTTCTACACAAAGTGTAGAATGTAAAAATGAAAATGAGTTAAAGTTATGCTAAATAATAAATTAATAGCAATACATAACATTGGAACAGTAATTGCTATTCATAAACAGGCAACGAGCCATGACACGGAAAAATGAGTTACATTAAGCAAATAATCAACACGATAAAACTCTGGCCATTCACAAAGCCCGTGTGCATATAGCAGTCCGAGGTACAGTATGGGATGAGTTCAATAATACTCCACAATGCCTGGTGAACACTGGTTGTCCCCCCAAGCATCCCTCACTTCCCTCCCCCCACAACACTCACTTTAGTGCTGGGGTTGAGAGGGGGCGGCGGGAGGGGCTGGAGTGTAGCACATTTGTACATTTTATATTTGATAATAAAACCCTGTTGCAATGTTGTTTTTCATTGTCTTCCTAGTGCAACTGATTTGGCAATAAAAATATTATATCGATCATTATTTTTCCTCTGTAGTTGATAATTTTTTTAGTTCACGTAGTCATGATCACAGTCCTTCACAAAAACATGTTCAGGTCAAATTTGATGAGCACCCACTTCTTCTGATAGCAAAATAGTTGAGGTTGAGAGTTGTTTACATGTAGTTTCTAAGGATGTCTGCCACTATGCAAAGGCAACTTTCTAAAAGAGCTACAGTAGTTACGTAGAGAGGAGGAACATAGGATTTACAAGAAAGTAGAGAAGTGGGAGACAATAGACGAGATAATAAATAACAGACTCAAGACAAAGGGACAAGACCCCATTAATATTCCTTACATCTGTTCAGGTAAATGGGTCTTAAATCTCTAATACGTAAGAGAGAACTGTGTCGGTGTGGTCATCCCGGTTAATTGTGATCGTTAAAGCAGATTGGAGAATAACTAATGCTGTTTATGTAAATTTCGTGCCGTGGAGACCAGTAGCCTCTGATTACATGTTTATTAATATTACCAGTTATTTGCTTCAACATATTTCTTTCAGACAGTTAACATAATCAGTGTGAAAAGTGACAAAGACTATAGTGAAAGTATTAACATATAAAAACACAAATTGACTAGACTAATGGACGATGATATCTTTCTCTCTGACGATAATGATATACAGACAAAGCGTAAAGCCGACCTGAGGAGCCCTTTAATATATGCATACCCCATGTCGACACACAGGCCAAGTTGCTGACACTGCCTCTCTCGTATAAAGCGAAAATTACCATACACCATTAATTGAGACCATACGCTTACCATTACTAACACAACTCCAGCACTCTCCTGTAGAATTATAGTCATAGGGGAGTTACATTGTTTCCACCTAATGACAAGGCTGCTCGCTCGCTACACATACAACACTGCTTTATAAGAACCTGACACACACAAACTCACTGACTGAAAGATTTCCATGCAATCGCGGAAAATACGACCAGTGGAGTTTGAGCTATAATCTGACCCACTGTAACTATAAAGCAATATTATGATGATATGATATAAGGATGAGTCAGTGAGGCAAGGTACTTTTATGCTAACCTTAGGATAATTAGGAAAAAATTAAGTTCCCTGTTTCTATGTCCTCTGATGGCTCTAAAATTGGCCAAAATATATATACACACACACACACACGCACACGCACACGCACACGCACACGCACACGCACACGCACACGCACACGCACACGCACACGCACACGCACACACACACACACACACACACGTCCAGTAAAAACAAAACAAAAAAATGCACGCACACACATACAGCTCCGGACTGACGAGCACCAGCCATCAATCCATTATCACTTCAAACACAAATATTATTGGGTCTGCCATGGAAAAAAATCACGGGGAACGATTGTTTAGTCAGTTGCCCAAATGGTGAGGGAGACGAATATATATATAAAGGGAATGTGAGGACAGAAAGAAAGATATGCAACCCCCCGCTATGCCAGGGATCCAAGCGAGTTTGATGTAATTATTTTGTGTGGAATTTGCATAAAAGATAATATAATAACAAGTGATTTGGTATTGTTTTTCTGGATTTGTTATATTATGAGTGTGACAATATGAGAGTACAATTGGTGTTACGGGAATCCTACCTGTACCTGCTCGGAAAGTAATATTCAGAATATGTCAGCATGAATATTTTATCGAATTTTTTTTAAGCCCATTGAGAAGGAATAGATCAATAGGACAAGTAGTTAGTTAATGCCTAAGTGTTCAAGATTACGACGGTAGGATTACAGCAATATATGTAGGATATCAGATACACTAAGAAACTTTAAAGACTAATAATTATTTTACCTCAATAATCTTACTGTACACACTTATTTCCTCAGATACTCCATATAAATACCTCTCTCATTGTTTTTAAATATATAACTAGTTTTAATTTAACCCATTCATCATTATTAAATTCGGCAGACAGTTCACACAAATCACACTCACTCTCTTCTTGCCTTGTAATACTGTGCATAGAAGAGGTAATAACAAACTACAGTAGCTACACAGAGAGAGAGAGATAATAAAGAGGAGAGGGCTTTGACGACTCGACCCACAGTAGGTATTTTGGTCACAAGATTCACACTCCCATGGATTCTAACTACGATAAAGGTTTGGGGTGTAAATAAAGTGAACGTGGCATATGCATATCGAAAAGGTATGTATGGTGTAACAAGCACTGAGCTATAACAAGGATAACAGTTACTGAATCTCTCTCAAAATAAGTCCCCTGGGTTCGAAAGGAGTGTGACTTAGGGAAGAACTCATAATACACATTTGTAAGGAGTTTTACAGTAGAATACTTTCGGTACATTTGAGCACCTCGATTCCTCCAACGTAGCCGATACCAGGAAACAGGAGCAGATGAAAAAAAAAAAATGAATAATTAAATAAATAAATAAATAAATAATAATAATAATAATAAAATAATATATAATAATAATAAAATAATATATAATAATAATAAAATAATATATGATAATAATAAAATAATATATGATAATAATAAAATAATATATAATAATAATAAAATAATATATAATAATAATAAAATAATATATAATAATAATAATAATAATAATAATAAAATAATAATAATAATAATAATAATAATAATAATAATGGTGTCTTGTTGCTTGGAATAGTTGCTCCAAAATTTACCAACACTGTAATAATATCCCCTTATCTAAAAAAAAAAAAAGCATTGTGTTGAAAGCTGATATCCCTGGCCACGCAATCCACCACGTGTTCTAAATATTAATATTCGGTGGACTCAGTGCCAGATGAAACTCAAATGGACGACACGAACACAACCGTACAAAAATATTTAGAGATAACAGTTCACAAAAAAAAAAAAAAAAAAAAAAAAAAAAAAAAAAATGCAGCAACATATAAAAAACTGTCATTATCTCGACCAACTAAAAACATGAAAAAAATAAAAATAATAATAATAATAATAAAGCCCTGTGGAACGATTTGATGCTGGTGAAGTGACTGCCCTCGCCAATACCACCATGTCTATTTACCCACGTTTTCCCCTTCAATATTTCATGGGCTGCTAGACACACATACCTCACCAAGACCCACTATTGCCCAACCTTCGTATTTCATGTATTTACTCATTCGTCGCATAGTGTGTTTTTCATATAATATCATTGGTGTAGGTATTAAAGGGGGTTATAAAATGCCTTTGGCTCTCACTTTCCTCAATACAAGAAAGAGATACTACTACTACTACTAATAATAAATAATTATCATAAATAGTAACTGTATAATAATAAAAATATAATAATAATAATAATAATAATAATAATAATAATAATAACAATAACAACAATAATAATAATAACACTATAATAATAATAGTGATAATAATAATAATAATAATAACAATAATAATAACAATGACAATAATAATAATAATAATAATAATAATATTAATAAATAATAATAATAATAATAATAATAATAATAATAATAATAATAATAATAATAATATAACCAAACCTGACCACACATTTGACGCCATCCATTCCACCAAGGGACCCTGTGAAGTAGTCAGGAAATTGGAGGTAAGTGAGTCCTTCAAATATTGCCACGAAACACCATGCGCATACCTATATAGAAGAAGCTTGTTTCGAGGCATAGTCAGGAGGAATCAGAAGCCTCCAGT
>JAWQEG010009118.1:20000-22287 GCA_033782935.1 Petrolisthes cinctipes
GTATATCGAACTGCATCACCTGTGGCTCGAACGACTAAACAACTGAAGATAAAAAAGGGCGACTGTGTTTTGTCATTCGAACCATAAAGATAATTCAGTTCTATTGTGGCTGGCTGAGGGAACCAACCTTTGTGTACCATAATACATACATAATAACAACTTGCTCATAAGGGCGTACGTAACACACCTTATATATAGTTATACTCTTGTCTTCTCCAAACTACAGAACATTACAAACACCAGAGAAACATACGGCAGAAGCACCAAAGTAAGCTTAAATAAGGACCCTGTAATCGTGTATGAAAATTGGAGACTTCTGCTGATTCCTCCAGACTATGCCACGAAACAAGCTCCTTCCCCATAGGTGGTGTTTCGTGGCTATATTTGTAGGACTCGCTTACCTCCAATTTTCTGACTATATCACATGCAGGGTCCATTAAGCCCCACTGTGTATGTTCTCATTACCAGAGCTGAGAATAATTATACAGTGGTTAAATTCTCCCCAACACAGCACACTCACCACCTGGTTACTCTCTCTCTCTCCTTTAGTACCACGCACGCACACACACACACACACCAGTACAGAGGCGAGGGGGGAAGGGAGCAAGAGGGAAGGGAGAGTAAGTGGAACACACAAATGAAATGAGGAAGAGAGGTAGATAAAAAGAAGGTTTGGGTGGTGGTGGGAAGGGAAGATAAAGGGATGGGGATATGGTGAAGGGGTGCCAAGGGATGAGGTCGAGGTAAATGAGGGGTAAATAAGGTCGTATGGTGAAGGGAGGAAGGGTGTGATGAGGGGGGAAGTGTGTGGAGAATAAAGGTGTGTGGTGAGGGGGAAAGTGTGGAGAAAAGGGGGAGTGGTGAGGGGGATGGGTGTGGTGAGGGGGGAAGGTTGTGGTAAGGAGGTAAGGGTGTGGTGAGGAGGTAAGGGTGTGGTGAGGAGGTAAGGGTGTGGTGAGGAGGTAAGGGTGTGGTGAGGAGGTAAGGGTGGGGTGAGGCGGGGAAGGGTGTGGTGAGACGAGGAAGAGTGGGGTGAGGGGAGGAAGGGTGTGGTGAGACGAGGAAGAGTGGGGTGAGGGGAGGAAGGGTGTGGTGAGGGGGGGAAGGGTGAGGTGAGAGGGGGAAGGGGTGAGGGGGGGAAGGGTGGGGTGAGGGGGGGAAGTGTGTGGTGAGGGGGGATTTCCTATGAGGGTCATTAAAGGTCCCTGAGGTGAGTGAGTGATGATACGAGTAAAAGGGAAGATGGGAAGGGGGGGGGGGAGCTAGGGAGAAAGAGAGAGGGGGGAAAGAGAGAGGGGGGAAAGAGAGAGAGGGGGGAGGGAAAGAGAGAGGGGGAAGCAAGGGGAAAGTAGAGTGGGGGAATGAAGGGATGGAGAGGGGGAAAGGGAGGGAAAAAAAAAATTGAGAAAAGGAGGGAGAGGGAGAGTAGGGTAGAAAAGCAGGAGAAAGAGGCAGGTGGGAAAATAAATTAAGAATGAAGGAAAGATAGAGAGAGAGAAAAACAAAAGGTGAGGAGGGAAATGGAATAGCTGTAGAAATCGAATAACGTAAACTAGGATAATCTGGGTAAGTGAAATAGAAGAAAAAGAAGAAAAGGAAAATAAATGAAAGGGAAAAATAAATCTAAGCTTTCCATGACACACACACACAACACACACTCACACACACACACACACACACACACACACACACACACACACACACACACACACACACACACACACACACACACACACACACACACACACACACACACACACACACACATACACACACACACACACACACACACACACACACACACACACACACACACACACACACACACAAACACACACACACACACACACACACACACACACACACACATACATTTGGTGTCAATCAGGTACCGAGGCATTTTAATTAAAGGTGGTTTGTTCCAACTACGAAGCCAGCCACCGATGATAGCTGGGTCTCTCTCTCTCTCTCTCTCTCTCTCTCTCTCTCTCTCTCTCTCTCTCTCTCTCTCTGGTAGGTGGTGCTGGCTTTTTCCTCTCTCTTTAGGTAGGTGGGTCTCTCTCTCTCTCTCTCTCTCTCTCTCTCTCTCTCTGGAAGGTGGTGCTGACTTTTTTCTCTCTCATAGGTAGGTAGGTGGGTCTCTCTCTCTCTCTCTCTCTCCTCTCTCTCTCTCTCTCTCTCTCTCTCTCTCTCTCTCTCTCTCTCTCTCTCTCTCTCTAGTAGGTGGTGCTGGCTTTTTTCTCTCTCATAGGTAGGTAGGTGGGTCTCTCTCTCTCTCTCTCTCTCT
>JAWQEG010009119.1:2500-17607 GCA_033782935.1 Petrolisthes cinctipes
CACCAGGGATATTGAGAAGTTAGGCTTATCTTTGAGGGTTGGTTTTAGCGGTAGTGAGTGAGTGTTGAGGGTGAGTGTGGGTGCTAGGGTAGCGCCAGTCACAGCCACCTGCAGTGCCACACAATATTAGCGGCAACATCCTGAATAATTCATACTGCAGAGTCGACTCTTTGTAAAACTCCAGGAGGGAGAAGGCGGTTCCGTCCAAGACCTGGGTTTTTGCGGGGTGAGGAGCGTGCGTGTGTGTGTGCGTGGTGGCGCGGGGGGAAGAGCGGGGGGCGCGTGCGGTGTGCGCGTGCGCGGCGGGGGAAGCGGGGGGGATCGGGGGAGCGGGGGCCGCGAGGGGTCGGGCCGGAACCATCCAGGCTCTGCCCCACCCCGCCCCTCGCCGCTCACGACCAATCAGCCGCCTTTTTTCACCCCCCTAATTACGAGGCTCGGCTCAAGAACTGCCGTGCTGCACATGCTTAGAAGACTCGCGTCTTATTAGTAGCTCAAGAGAGGCTTTTTACCCCGCTTTTTCAGCCCCCCCACTCGGCGTCGCGAGGCACCGCGGTAAAGACGTGCAATTCTTTCCTCCTCAGCCTGCCACTTTTCTGCTAGACACCGAGGGAGGTGCGGTAAAAAACTTGTCGCTGGCCACGGTCCGAACCATCTATGGTGAGCACGGACGAAACCCGACTTATCTTGAGCAGTGTGTGATGGTGTGGGATTGGCCCCTCTTGGCCTGTTGCGGCGCTACTGGCAGGTGAGAGCCCGCTAGCGTCCCGCCACCGCCACAGACTAAGTCCCGCACCGCGCTCACCACGGCAGCCAGTGTGTGAGCCGCCCTGCCACACTGTGAGTCAGCCAGCCAGCCACCCAGTCAGCCAGCCAGCCAGCCAGCAGCACGCCAGCCAGCCAGGCAGGCAGGCATACAAGCAGAGGTAGTGGCCAGCCTCATTCATCACCTCTCACAACCAAAGATCGGGCCGGCCGGTACCAAAGCCACCAGGCACTACCTAACCCCATACCAAAGATCCTGGGACCAACTAACATCTTACCCCACCCACAGTGACTTAAAAAGCAGTGATAAAGCTTCATAATGTGTGGTAATGGACTTGTACAGTGAACTTTGTGCGTTATCTGCTCGGAAAAGATTCGAACACTGTTATACGAGGCCTATAGTACAAGTCCCAAAACGAGCGTGAGTTACTGAAAGAGAAAGAGTCGAGTTGAGTTGAGCGTTAGTTGTTGGTGTCGGTCGGAGCTGTCTGTGTAACGTGGCCAAGTTGGGTAGGCTCAACCCCAAGACTTTTGTTGTGTTGCCTCCCACCATCCTAGCCCAGCCTGCTGTTGCTGTTGCTGCTGCTGCTGCTGCTGTTATTGTTAACTGTTGTAACTGCTGTTGTTGCTGCCATTGTGGGTGGTGTCACTATTAACAACAACACAACGTCAACAACAACATCGTCACCCCGTCGTTAACTCGTCACCAATCGTCCACAACAACACTATGACGATGGCCGCGATGTCTACGACGATGGGTCAACAATACCGCTTCAACTCCTTCAACCCCATGTCCTCCTTCAACTCCTTCAACACCCAGCACATGAACTGGGCCCCGGAGCCAATGGGGTGCTCGAAGGTGACGGACAAACTGGTAAACGAGCTTCAGGTAGCGTGCCCAGTGTGCATGTTTGTACCCACGCTATTAATGTTGTTTAAACTACTACATCAGGTAGCTGCTCTTGGGTCATCCTACACACCTACACATTAAACAAAATATAGTACTTATAAAATCACGTTCCCCATCTTCTCGTGACGACAAAGTTCTGTGTGTCATGAGAGGGCGGGGTCGGAGAACCTCTTATTGTTGTTAATTTTTTTATAGTTAGATTGATGCATAAAAAAGTATCCATATCTACTACTACCCCTTACCCTTAGAGAGCTGTCAAGTCCCGTAGCGACCGACCGACCGACCGTCCTACCGATCGTATATTGTTTGTTGTTTTTGTTTGTCGGGAGGGAAAGGGTAGAAGGGTTCAAGAATCGTGCCGTATATATAATTTTATCACTCCAAACCTGGAGACGTGAGGCTTGTGTTGTCCGTTTATATATAAGAAATTTAGTGCGCCATTATCATTATCATCATAAGTTCATTGACCATCAAATCATCTCACCAGAACAAGAGAATAATGTTACTAAGTTCAGTTAATGACGCCATAAACCTATTAGAGAAAAATATTATAAGTGAAAGTTTTGAAGTCTGGAAGGAAACAGTAAAATACATCATCATCACTATTTTCATACACTCACAGCAAACCACTCATCGCCTATCTACCGCTACGAGAAGTGAAAATATTTTGAAGTCATCATTATTCTGATGTTGAAGTTTGCAGCACCATCTCCATCACAATTATCATCATCATATCACAGCAGATATCAACTCGGTAATGTACTGTATATCATCTCGTAAATTCCACTAAAACTCTATTGACAACATGGGAAGTGAAGTTTGTAATGTATAGCAATATAGCGTGTTCAGTCAGTCGATCGTTCAGTCGGCCAAAGTCTGTTCTCAGTGTATACATACATATCTTCAATCTTCTCTCACCCGTAAAAGCTGCTTCCATTTACAAGTGTCAACCCGGCCAATAACAAACCAACTCTGAGTGTAAAGTAATAGTGAGAGTGAGTGAGTGAGTCAGTGAGAGAGGGAGGGGACCGGGGACAACAGCTAACGTGTTCCTCTCTACTCGTGTAATTGACTTAGAACCAGACAGACACACCAAGTTTACCGCTGACTTTCAACCTCGTTATATTGTGTGTGTCCGGCAGTGGTGGTGGTGGTGGTGGTGTTGGTGTTGTTGCTTAGTGACTCTCTCCATTATCACCTGCACACTCACAGTCATTGCCTTCACCATGAACGCGATCATCATCACAATGAATATAATCCTCGTCACCGCTACCATAATCACAGGATCACCACTACGATAACCTATACACCACCACCATCACCACTGCCACCACCACCATAGCGCTGTATCCAACACACTCGCCGTCACCGCTACCGCACTCACAATCTCCGCCTACACCAACGCACACATTCCTTGCAGTACTGTTTATATATAAGGTGTCAGTCAGCCTCCACCACAACCGCACCTTTACATCCTATATCGCTTACTCTCCCGTGCACCTTATACTGTATCTTACCCGTCAGTCCCAAACCAACCAACCCACCCGCCCGTCCGTCCACTCATTCACCCCTGTCCACTTCACACACTCATTGTGAACTCAGCACGGCCAGTCTCAAATACTTTCCCAATAATCCCTTTTAGCTTAACCGGGGAAATGTGCCACACTAAAAATTTTAAAAGCATCGGTGTGCATAAATTTTTACCCCGCGGAAAGATGAGGCCTCCCGCTCTAACTCGTCTTGTGGTCTCTGCTGCACTCATGAATTAACCGATAGTGTTCTGTATTCAGTGCCAATATCAACACACCCGCCGCTACGCTCACACTCACTACATCTTCCCTCCCAAACCCGGCCCGTGTTTATGTGTGTCTGTCTGTGTTTATATCCCTGTGCTCCCTTTGCCTTCATTCATTCACCCCTCCAGTAGAAACGCGCTAAAACGCAGCCCATAAATTATTGTGAAATGTCGGGCCGAAATATATATTCATCGGCCGGAGGAATTTTGATCAACTATTTAGGGGGATAAGTTGCACCTGCTGTTATTCTCGCTGCCGCCGCCGTCGTCAGTCTACTTGTGTCGGTGTTGGCCCGGTGGCGGTGACGCGACCCCAAGGTACACCGCTAAAACCTTGGTGGAAAAGAAAATACAAACAAACACGGACACACACACACACACACACACAGACGTCCCGCACGGCCACAAAAGGGGAGAATATACCCCATAGACCAATCTGAAACCACAGCCTGCCTAACCCAGCCGTGTACACAACAACACCACCACCACCATAGTTTTGACAAGGCGGGTGTGTGTGGAAAGAAAAGAGTTAATATTTCATTGTTGGTGCGCCACAATACCCCAACAAGAGCTGGAGTTATTGTGAGTGTGGTGTGGTGGGTGTGGACAGTGTAGCCGACCCTGCCTTTATGCTACACACACACACACACACACACACAGTCTGCTACCTCCGCCACACTGACCGCTTTATAATAGACCTGCATCCCATTCACCGGAGCGAGTTAGATCCTCTTCGTCGCTACAGTGTGTGAAACCGCAGCAGCAGTAAGAGTAGCAAGGGATAGGCAGGGATACATTCAGAGACCTACAGACAGACACAAATATGGATAATTCTTGTTGCACTCGTACCCGCACACAAAAAATAGACATACACAACCTATTTACATTTGTACACATGCATACATACACAACCCCCGACTTTCACATATCCACCGTACACTAAAATAAACAAACGTATCCCTGTTAAATACACACACAAAATATCACAGATACCCGCACAAGCAAGTTTGTAGCGCAAACAGAGTATTTATCAACAATCCTCTACATTAATAACATTCACAATTAAGGACATAATTATTCACTCAGCCTTCTATATATATACATATACAGTACGCCGGAGACTTTGTCATATTTGCTATTATTAGCTCTACCAGATATCCAGACATGAATACAAAAGTACAGTACAAACTCATAAATATTAATACGACTCACCTGCACATACATAAACTTGTGTCTCAAGTAGCGCTTTATTATATTCTCTATAAGAGAAACAAAAAAATTGCATCACATATATACACGTAATCAAACACGTATTCACAACCTCGTAATACATGTATCTACAATTGTGTCGATAAGAGTGTGACATTCACCAACAGTCCTCTTACCCTCGCTAGCACCGCCTATATTCTAATTGTTCCTACAACAGTGTTATATTCATCATCCACAATAAGCAAGCAAACAGACAATCAAACACACCACTAAACCATGAGCACACACACACACACACACACACACACACACACACACACACACACACACACACACACACACACACACACACACACACACACACACCTGTCGCAGCTATAGGTAACCCTTGCCTACTGTCCCGTCTGTGGTGGACCCAATACATACACAGGCCGTACTGTAGCAGCTTAACCATTTCGCCTCGTATACGCGGCCGGCTCGCTCATTGCTGGTGTCAGAGGCAGAATTGGTCCGGGAGGGTAATGGGGGAGCAAAGCGTAAAGGTGGCGGTGGTTGGTGGCGGTGAGAGGGATCAGATTGTGGCAGGGAGAAAGGAAAGCTTGTTATGGTCCACGAGCGAGCCAGGCAGCGAGGGAGGAGAGGAGAGGATTGTGATTGTTGTTGTTGGTTGGATGCTGTGCTAAAGCGGTTGTGTGTGTGTGTGTGTGTGTGTGTGTGTTTGTGTGTGTGCAAGGGAAGAGGTTTCTGGTGCAACTGGTAGCTAGTAATGATTGTTATTGTTATTGTTGTTGTTGTTGTTGTTTGTAATTGTTTGTGGGTGGAATTGGGGGTTTGTTTGTATCCTTAGGGTTGTGTGAACTTGTGTATCACAGTGTTGGTGTTGCTTATTATTAAGGTGTGTTTTGTAGCTGTGATAGTTTTTGTGTTTGCATACGGTATATGGAATTAGTACTTGTGTGTGTGTGTGTGTGTGTGTGTGTGTGTGTGTGTGTGTGTGTGTGTGTGTGTGTGTGTGTGTGTGTGTGTGTGTGTGTTATAGATTAAAAAGCTGATGCTGACTTTTTTAATTATATTGTTGTGAATGTTCCTTGTCCTACCAATTTTGATCGAACAGTTCCAGCAGTTTGTCAAAGAATGGCAACTGGTTATTAAAGAAAGTATATACAGTATGTCTCTACTCCCATTATGACCACTATTGCAATTTGACCGCCGTAATTACAGCTTGTTTGTGAAGGCATTTGTTGTAGATCTAACATGCCTACATATATTTTAGGGAACTTAGTGATTTTCAATAACACGAAAGTTGTATATGTAAAGTACTTTATTTCGCGGACTTCCTTACTATTATTAGATCGTGGTGTTGTTGGTAGAATGACATAGGTTGGTTGGTTCTCCTGCAAAGAACAGCGTTTAAACATATTATTGCAGAGAGCAAGTACAGCATGTGTCACCTCTTGTAATGCAAATGTTAACTCACACCCAATGGCAGGGAGTGGGACGGGGACAAGTAGAGAGCGTAGAGTGACAATATGGTCAGGGAAGGTGTGTGTGTGTGTGTGTGTGTGTGTGTGTGTGTGTGTGTGTGTGTGTTATTGCAAACTTTAGATAAGAATACCGTTTGTCTGTTTATTTATCTACCTTTTTGCGTACTTTCCTCTCTGTTTATCGGTCAGTCTATCAATCTTTCTATTCAATTAATTGTGCTTCATGCGTGTACGTACTGTGTGTGTTTGTATGCGTGTGTGAGTGTGTGTGCGTCTGTCTGTGTGCACATGACAGCAATGGTACCAGGACATCAGAGTAGGCGACACTGTAGAGGGAGTCAGACGTAAGAGGCAGTGTGTGTGTGTGTGTGTATGTAGAGAGAGAGAGAGAGAGAGAGAGAGAGAGAGGGTGAGGGGTGCAGGATAAAGTGGATCAATAGCGCATCTCTCTACAGTTCCCGGGTAGTGTATATATATATATGGAGTCTCATCAACCCTTTACTTGCACTGTCACTGTCGCATTTATGTGTTGGGTGTGTAAAGAGCAGCAGCTTGGCAGTCTTGGAAGCACTTGGAGGGATTGTGTGTTTATATAGTTCAAAGCTTGGGTGAAACATATGATAAAGTTTTCATTTGCATTCTACCTCTACTGCTACAAATGTACTTTCCGTTCTATAAAGGGGCGAGATGGTGTCAGGATAATCGAAGAACGATCCTGGCTGCACTGAAATCATAGCAAGGGGTCGGTCGTGTTCCGAGGTTTGAGTACAAGTGCACGTGTTTTTGTTGATATTCTAAGAGCACCATAAACACAATCAAACAACAGCAACAACAACTACTATTACTATTACTGTTATTTATTATTATTTTCACCGCATATGGGGCTGGGATATAGTGTTAGGTGCGGTGAGCGATCTAAGAGACGTTGCAATTTGGTTTATAGATGTTCATGTCAGTGTTGCAAAAGTTTGTGTTTACATTATAATTCTACAGCTATTGCTACTGCTGCTGCTACTCAATTCGCTACGTGGGCCAGGGACAGTGTTTGGTTACTTTATATTATTTTAGCGATGGTGGCGCCGCTATTATGTATATTGATATGCAGAGATTTTGTCATGGGTGCCTAATCTTTGTTTACGTTTAGTGTATTATTGACAGCTTAAGTTCTTTGTCGTTTCTCCTTCCTCTCTCAGTCAGTGCAACTCTTGAATACTTAGGCAAGTAGTCTCACGGATCTGAATTAACTGTAGCACTGATAACTTTGATGTTTGAATATGCAGAAATCATCAGTATAGTTAGTTAGTTAGTTAGTTAGTGTGCTGCTTCGGACTCATAAGACTGACAGACTGACTATTGAGCTCCGTGCAGTGCGGGGAGGGAGGGAGGAAGGTTACAGAGCGGAGACACCAATACAACTCGATGACTTTGTTGCTGCCGTTAGTACCTTGATACATTCGCTTACATATCGCCGTCGGGGGAAGGGGTTGAGGAGTAATCTAACGCTGGGGGATTACTCACGGCTACTGGGAAGGCTACTAGTAGTATATATTATGACTCAGCGACTTGGGTATATACGTCAGTCCTTCTCTCAGAGGTTACTGAATCTTTTCCATCTCTTATCTCCTGCATATAATTATTATTTGTTATCATTTGTATCGTGTTTACGTTAAATGTTTAGACCTAGGCTGTACATACCTTTCAAACAGAAGAGATTAATGCATATAATTATTATTTCTTGCATCTTATTACAGTGAAAGAATTAGAAAAATCTACTTTTAGCGGTAAATGTGTAAACTTTTTATTTTGTATTGTATTACGTATAATGAGTAAAAATATTGGATTTGTTTAGTTTTTTTTTATTATTCTTAGCCGAATTTACGTTCGACGTGTTAGTAAACGTAGGCCTCAAGTTGTCATACATATTCTAGCCTACTGTAGCCAATTTCACTCTTCTTGTTGTAAAAGTGAATAATAATAATAATAATAAAATATAAAAGATCATTAGGATATCAATTTTTTCCTCACTTCTTCCCGTTAACCTCAGCAACTCTAGAGACAACAAAAAACAGTAACACTCCCCTGACTCACCACTCTATCATTCATATCACTCTATTTACTCATTCACTCACCTGGGTAATGGTCGTCTTGTTCAACCTGTCACTGTGGCTTGCCGGCTCCTTCATTCATTCGAGGATAACTATACATTTGTGTTTATTCCTTCCATACTGTACTGTTGGCCAGCCCATCTTATTTATTTATATAGTTTTTCCCCGGTTTGCTTTGATTTTAATTACTTGTGTGTGTATAAACTATATATATATTTTTATTTTCTTAATTCTTATACACATGCACATACATGCATACATTGGTGCCTAATGTAGCGTTATTGTAATATACAACAAAAATCCATAACACACACACACACACACACACACACACACACACACACACACACACACACACACACACACACACACACACACTCTCGCACACACACTCGCACACACACACACTCTCGCACACACACACACACACACACACACACATATATTGTACACACACGTTAACAGCTCGTATTCGTAAACTTGTAAAGCACTCTGTCATTCACCATTTCTTTGTGGATGGTGATATTTACTTTGCGTTTATCCATCGCTATTCACTTTTGCTTCCCTTCAGCAGTGATCATTATGGGTGTCCCGTCGCTCGTAAACTAACCCGCTTGCCTATACCCATAAACTCGTTCTCTCTCTCTCTCTCTCTCTCTCTCTCTCTCTCTCTCTCTCTCTCTCTCTCTCTCTCTCTCTCTCTGTAGCTAAGTAGAAATAACTCGTTTTCTCACTTCGTTAGCTCTGTACCACTTCCTTATCTCACACTGTCTGTCTATAACAAGTTCTTATCTCAGTCTGTCGGTCCTATCCTTAACAAATTGACGACTCATTCCGATTCTGTTCTCATCCAGTTTATTCACACATACACTTGATTCTGGCTTTACTATCTCGTTTTTAGCTCACTCCTTTGGACCAGAATACAGGCTCGTTATCCCATTCCTTCGGTCTTTCTCTAACCCAATTCTTCGGTCATATTAATTAAGCCACTGTTTCGGTCATATTCACCTTTTCCTTTCGATTATAATAGGTATCTTAGGGACTACTCACCCCCTCCATCGGTCCTTATCTTTAACTCGTTCACTTCCCCCCAGAGAACACAGGATGAATGATGGTGAACGAAGTAAACAAGAAAGAATTCATCCCGTTCACTCGTAACTCCAGTTCACCACTATAACTCGTTTACCCAACCTGTTCACTCCGTCATTTGTCCGTCGTGTAATAGTTCACACACACACACACACACACACACACAGACACAGACAAACACACACACACACAGATATATATAAACACATTAAAGGTACCATATACAGTACCTATATTTCTTAGTTTGGAGGAATCAGTTACCTCCAAGTCGCCTCACAATATAATACTCCCTTAAATCTCAACAGGTTCAGTATTGTGTAATTTAGTTAACCCGATTGTATGGGCCCTGTAAAAAAAAAAAAATAATAATAATAATAACATAAGTAGTTCTAGGAATACCACGAAGCTCCAATTAATCCCACGTACTCAACCCCATAGTAAAAATCAACATTAGTATTCCTACAGTACCATATTATGATATCCTGTAGGACTAGGAATGATTGGCCCTTTAAATATAATAGGCGTGTGGTTTCTTCGTTGTGTTTCCATCGTGGGTCGTCGTTCGTGTGTCCTGCAGCTGGTTCGTTCGTCCGGTACCGTACACATCTGTATGTTGGTGACGGTGTTGTTGTTGTTGTTGTTGTTGTTGTCTTGGCGGTAGTCGTCCATTGTCGCTATGTTTATTATACATTGGACGGTGGACAGTATATAGTGGTGGAAGTGGACATGATATTAGAAGTGGAAGTGAATAATAGGATATCGGTATATTGGAGACAATCGATTCCCCCAAACTATACTGAGAAACAAACTGATTCAACTATCATTACGGTAGCCTGTTTTTTAGAGTACTTTGATGCAAACGGTTGTCTTCAAGTTTGCCAACACTATTACCACCTTAACACTTCTTAATTTCCATTAATGTCTTCTTAACGTCACGAATTTGAGTGCCAGTGATTCTTCCAAACTCAGCCAAGAAACGAACTGATATGTCAGCGGACGAGTTACAATCTTTTTGTATCCAAGGTCGAAGGAATCAGTAGCATTTCAATATATCAACAAAGAGGCGGTTACCCCCATTAGCCTAAGGACCCTGCAGTAATGATGATGGTGAAAATAGAACCCTAGTGACTATAACACGAAACAAAATCCATATTGTGAATGTTGTATAATGGCATAGCTTGGAAGAATCAATAGCAACCAGTTTGGGGACATCTACACAGTACCTTAAGGGAGTTAAGATATTGACAGGTGATTGTTGCCAGTTTAGCGGGGCTAATTTGAAGTACTTTCCGCGGTGCAATTATTTCATTGTATGGCCAATTTTTTTTTTTCCAAGTACTCCATAGACTGAAATTTTTTCCAAGTTTGGCCTATTGTGTTAAATGTTCTAAGTAAGGCTGATAGCAAGGCTACTCAATTATCCGACAGTGGTCCGAAGTTAGCCCTTGACTTCATTTTCATCGGCCATTTGAATGATTCTTGGCCATTGACTAAAGATCATTATTAACTCTCTTTAATAGCCAATTGCGTCATATATATATTAAATGTAGGAAAACTGTGGGAAAAAATGAATAGATGTACTTGAAGATAATGTAAGCTCTTTATTGCTTATCATGTTTATGTGCAGTAATTTCAGCTTCAAAATCTATCCCCCATTCTAAAGTAATCCAGGTTAAATAAATAAATAGCTTGGCTAATAAAGTACATCATTTTAAAAGTTAATAATTTACATTTCTTCGAAGTATTGCCTACAGTGTAAATTTTTCTACTTGTTTCCCAGAACTATATGGTAATACTGAAAACAATAGTCGCTTCTTTAGTGAGGCTGAGTAAATAATATTAGCATCAGTAAAGTGATAGTTGACCATAGATGTTATCAACTAAAGGGGCTAGTCAACTCGTGCCCAGCCACCCACGCCTTGCCATGGAATCGTCTGCTATCCACACCGGGCCAACAACAACAACAATAACAACAACAACAACAATAACAACAACAACAACAACAACAACCATTACAGCAACAGAACACCATACAGTATACACTCTTGACCACACTCATTAAATGTATCCAAACATAGTGTATGGAAATGGGAAACACTGACAAGCACAACAACAACATACAGGTATAGCCACAGACCACCATGTATACAATACCTCTTTACCATACTCTTGAAAATGCATCCAGTGTATAGATTAATTACAAGTATAATACACATCTAACAACGGGTTTAGGACGTTTGGATGTTCTTTTCATAGGCTTGTTGTAATTTTAGAAGTGTGAAGAGTATCCATTCATTGCCCTCCTCTGCACAATGAAAGACAAAAGTTACGTGTGTCGTTCTGTCCGCTAACTAATGACTTATATACAACGAACCATATTGAAACCCCACGTTGGAGATGCAGAACGAAGGTTAAATGGTTCTTTAGTTATAAGATGTTTTCATCAAATATCTGAACACGACCTTTATCTCTCATTAATTAAACCTAGTCTATATCAGTAGGAACGTTGGCAAGTGTTATTGCTGTTTAATCTATGTCTTTACTTATGTCTTTTATCTCTTAAACAGTGGAGGTTTTGCCGTGACATTGAACATTGTCTGGTGTTGATTCAAATAGTTGTATGGAAATTTATATGTTCTCTTGGTATGGGTAAATTGGATGCGTTCTTTACCTTTTAGACGTGTAACCCCACAAAATAAATTGCCTGGTGTTTATCAGAGAAATATGGAAAGGACTACAGCTATTAAGATTTAATAATAGTGATACTTAATAGTACATAGCAACAGAATTCTAAACCTTATATCTTTGCAAGAGGAGGATCCCTTATTGTCAACTTTCACACCTTTGTATCTCATGACACCTCTTCTATTTAATTAACTCTTGGTTACGCAGTTTCTTCCGACTACCTCTGGGCGATATTTTTCGTCAGATAGAAATCACTATGGACTTCCAGAGGTTAAAAACTATTGTGATTATCCCATGAAAAACTGCTTTGAGTAACAACAGTCTATGCAAAATGTGACAGGTAAACAAACCCTCATCGGCCAATGGTTAATAATAATAATAATAATAATAATAATAATAATAATAATAATAGTTGTAGTCTACCATATATGGAGGTGGTTTGTTTTCTGTCACTGTTTGGGGGAAATCATTAGCTTCCTGTTTGCTCAGAAAATCTTTACTCCCTTAATGAGGCTTGCATATGAATCAACGCTCTAGGACTACAACACTTGCCTGTCACTCGGTATGATGCAAGATTAAGCCGCTGGTCATAGCTACCTTAACCTATGATATATATGAAGAACAAAAAAGTTAAAAAGTTATACTCATGAGTCTTCGGCACGGTACAGTGAATCTCAGACCATATCCTAAATTCCTGTCTATATAAATAAGCAATAACTAACAGTGAGGTTATTAAGATGTGTGTATGCGGTAGAGGTGATATTAATAATTAAAGTCATGTTCTCTTAACCCATAGATAAAGTGCGGATATCCATTCATTTACAGGTTGACGGAGGGCTGCTTTATGTTGTCGTGTACTTTACCCGTGTTTGTTTTGTTGTGTTGTTAAAGTGTTGTGATGGGCGGCAATTAGAACCATATAATTTTCACCCATATCTGAAATTTAGTGACGACTGTATTTTTTTTTTTTTTTTTATGTATCGGTGTTTGCTGATATATTTGTAGCGAGCGAGCGGGCCGGTGGCTACTAAACACGAAAATATTTGTCAATAGTTATATACACAACATTTGGATGTATAAATAAGGTTGTTGTATTTCTTGTATCAGTGCTTATTATTGTTGTTGTTGTTGTTGTTGTTGTTGTAGCGGGCGAGCAGGTACTAGTAAGACACGAAAACACAAGTCAAAAGTCTACAACAGATAGATGCTTAAATTAAGAAAGGCGGCATTTTTTTTTCTCTGGTATCAAGGCTTGTTGTTGCTGTTGTTGTTATTGTTGCAGCGGGCGAACGGGTATATAAACAGAGGCACAGCACACACAGAGGACAAGTGTAACCCGGGTAGAACATCGAGCGGTGGCCTTGTCAAGTCGTCCTCAGCCCTTGTCTAACCTGGCCAAACACGGGGTATTATTGTCTGCCCGCGTTAACTCAGGGTGCTGGCTGGCTGGCTGGCTTAGGGAGGGAGGGAGGGAGGGGGTGGTTTTCTGTGTGTGTGTGTGTGTGTGTGAGAGTGTGTGTGGTGCTTAGGCCTATAGGGGCGCTTGTACTTGCATGGAGGGTGTGTGTGTGTGTGTGTGTGTGTGTGTGTGTGTGTGTGTGTGTGTGTGTGTGTGTTTTGTGATTAGGTCTATAGGGGCGCTTGTACTTGCATGGAGGGCGGTTTTTCTGTGTGTATGTGTGTGTGTGTGTGTGTGTGTGTGTGTGTGTGTGTGTGTGTGTGTGTGTGTGTGTGTTGTGCTTAGGTCTATAGGGGCGCTTGTACTTGCATGCATGAGAGGCGGTTTTTCTGTGTGTGTGTGTGTGTGTGTGTGTGTGTGCGTGTGTGTGTGTGTGTTGTGCTTAGGCCTATAGGGGCGCTTGTACTTGCATGCATGAGGGCGGTTTTTCTGTGTGTGTGTGTGTGTGTTTTGTGCTTAGGCTTATAGGGGCGTTTGTACTTGCATGGAGGGCTGTGTGTGTGTGTGTGTGTGTGTGTGTGTGTGTGTGTGTGTGTGTGTGTGTGTGTGTGTGTGTGTGTGTGTGTGTGTGTGTGTGTGTTCTTTAGGCCTATGTGCCGTCTTGTGTATGTTTTGATATGCGTGCCTGTATTTTTTTTTTTTTTTTTATGCATGGTGAGTGTCAGAGGAGTGAAGACACTGGTGACTCTGTTTGCTATGATATATAATTGTCATCCTTAAAATCTTTCATATCGTTGTTATAGTCATTAACTTGTATCATCACCAGTATGTGAAAAATGGGATAATTAACCTTTGTGTGGATGAAAACACCACTGAGCAAGTTCATCATCAACTTGAAGAATTATTGAGGAGAGGAAAACAGTGTGAAACTTTTGGTTGAATAATTAAGAAAAGGACACATGGGGAGAGAAACAAACAATGAAAGAAAGGTTCACAGAAATGCACAAACAAACAAAGAGAGAGAGAGAGATGGTACACAGATGAGACATAAAAGCATAAACAGAGATACACACACACACAGACAAGACAAGCAGAACGAGACTGAAACAAGGACAGAGAGCTAAAAGGGGGGGGAAAAAAAAAAAGCCCCTTCTTCCCTTCCTTGTTGTTCCTCTGACGGTGACCTAACTTAGTTCTAATATACAGGCGACAATTTTCCGGCGACTCGCTCTTGTCCGATTAATTTTGCGGTGCGTTGGGTTAACTTCCTCCTCCTCCTTTTCTCTCCTCCTGTTCCTTCGTCTGTATGCCCCCGCCCCCGCCCTACCCACGCCCTTACCTACGCCCCTATACCTGGCAGTGATGATGTTGCCTCTAGCTTTTGTTCTGTTGTAATAGTTGTCGTTGTCTTTGTTGTGGTTGTGTGTGGTGCGTTATGATTGTGTGATTACAGTGTGTGTAGTGTTGTGATAGTGGTTGATAATGTTGTTTGTTTGGATGAGTTGTGTTAGGTATATATGAGATTGTGAGTGTTGTTGTGTTGCTCTGATGGTTATTATTCTTGATTGGTTAGAGGCGCTGTGTTTATGAGTGTGTTATTGATATGTAGTTTTACATTTTATTGCGTTTTTTTTTTTTTTTTTTTGCAGAGGATATAATAACAAGA
>JAWQEG010009120.1:0-27792 GCA_033782935.1 Petrolisthes cinctipes
GTTAGAGGAGAATGAACTGACGAATCTGGGAAGAAATAAAAGAGAATGAATTGGAAAGGAAGATGACCAGGAAGAAGGGAGGAGTTAAGACTGACTGACTGACTCACTGACCACAAACTTTTAACAGATAAGAACAAATACATAACCCCCGAACGCCTATCCCATAATCCCACCCTGTAAATTGCGTCATCTCATCCACCCATCTCAATCTCTATTTCTCCTTATCAAAGGCCAATTTCAACTCAACTCAGTCTGTCTCTATCCATATCACGTCGTCACACACACACTTCTCTCACCCTGACTTACTCTACTCTATCTCACACTATGCATGGGCCGTATACAAGAAACGTCATAAGGCATACGATGGCCATGACCGGTACGATGGCTCTAGAGACACTACAGTACTACCTGGTGATCGAATTGGTCATCGTCATCTCCTTAGCCTACGACAGACTTTTGTTGACATACGGCCCTTTTTTTTTTTTCATCTCACTCTACCTCTAACTGATGTAAATAAAGAGGTTGGATTGTGCAACACCAAAAGGGTACACAGGTATATAAATATATATATGGAAGGATTGAGAACATACATGCTGACGCCACAGTGTGTATGATACATCTATTTTATATATTATGATGGTTGCTACGTGGGTTTACTAAGATTGTGTAGACGAGGAGAAGGGTAGTAATTTCACCAAACCGTGCCACGAGAAACACTCCATGATATGTACTGTTTTCTAGCACAATGGGGAAATTTAGTACGCTTCCAATTTGCAGACCAAAGCCAGAGATAAGCACCCTTAAGGGGAGATTCTTTAGTTGGTACATTGGAAGGTCTCTGATTCCTCCAAACTATGCCAGAAACGACGACCTTAATTTTACTAATGGAGGATCTGTTTATATGTCCTAGTTTGGAGGGATCAGTGACCTTCCAATTCACCAACATTGAATCTCACCTTAATTAGTATTGATGTGAAGACGGTGTTAGCCAGTGTTTTCTGATTTATTGTATATCAAAAACAAACTATTTATATAAAATATCTCCTTTATACTTTCGCTCTAAGTTGGCAAATGTTTCTAGATATGCTACTTTGATAATTAGACTGGGAATGTATATATGGTACCGTGTGACTGATGACAGGAGCAAAACAAGCAATACTCTAACATCAAATGAGAACAATCCAGAGACAAATACTGTATATTGTTGTACCAAACATTTATGGAAGAATTGTTCGATTCGCTAGTTAGTGTAACGAGAGCTCCAATTAATGTTAGTAAGAGTGATTAATATTTACACGGAAAATGTTTGATGTGATGTTGTTAGCGCAATATATTCAGTAAAATTTGTGCGTTTCCTAACTTTGATGTGAATTATACATATTCCACGCATTCGGTAAAGATCTGGCCTCTTGAAACCAAAATGACGAGTACCCGAATTGTTCTAATGGAATGTTGATAAAAGGAAGCGAGAGTTTGGCTCACCATATCACCACCACAACCAACACTTTTTGCCATTACTTAAACGTCTCTCACGATTTCAATAATTGACTTGTTTTCTGGGTAAGACTATGCTATTCCCTCACCTCATGGTCATATAATTATCCTCTGTATGTCTTTGTTTACCATTAAGGGAAGTAAAGTATCCTGTTGGTGGGAAATTTGGGGTGTCTCTGATTCCTCCAAGCTCTCTCAAGCAACGGAATCCCTCCACATAAGACTGAAGAGAAGTGTTTTATGATGGAGTTAGGAGGGCTACGTGTGCTCCAATTTGCCTACAACATGTTACTTCCCTTAATTAAGAACCCTGTGTTAGTGCATGAGACTTGGTAGCTTATGATTCCCACCTAACTATGCCACGAAACAAACTCCTTCAATATAGGTGGTGTTTCATGGCAATGTTGAAGGACTCACTAACCCTCCAATTTCTGACTACAGCACGGGGTCCCTTAATTAAATGCATCGGGGACCTGTGATGTAGTCGAGAAAACAGAAACTAAAGTATTCATCTAAAAATAACAGTGGTGCAGTTGGAGAAATCAGTCTCTTTTAACTCACCTACATTAATCACAGGTCTCCTTAGTTAGAGAATAGTTTTAAGTGGGTAATACACTTTTGGTACATTGGAGCCGCCTTGATTCCTCCAAAGTATGCTTGGAAACAGGACCAAATCAACAAACGTAATGGTATTCTGATGCTGGGATAAATAGTTTGGAGGAATCATTTGCTCCAGATTTACCAACACTGTACTGTCCCCTTTAAGTCCCATTAAAGCTCAAAAAAATTTACAGCAAATTGTTATAAAACCAACCTTGTAGAAATACTTACAATGACAAAAAGCTCCATGATCCAAAATGAAAACAGCCCTGTAAATTGGCTTACGTTTTTGGGACCCCCGAGGTTTGGGAGAAACAGTAAGAATAATTATCGATTCAGAATTAAATGAATCAGTGGAAACGTTGTAGACTTTAGGAGAGTGAATAACGTCGGCGTATTGGAGCCTGCTACTTCCTCCAGGTTGTGCCACAAAACAGTATACATGTACTATGAGGGTGTTCCGTACAGTAGCTTGGTCTGGAGTAGCCCTAATCAGTAGCCTACAATCTGACCACAATATAATATAAAATCATCTCTCTTCTTTGGGAATACTGAACCAGAGCTGACACTTTGGTGTAAACGTTTATCATCAGGAAAGGATAGAATAGGTTAGGTCAAGCTGGGTTTACTTTAGAAATCCCAGTGGAGTCAGATTGGGTTTACTTCAGATCAGGTTGGGTTGAATTACGTAGGGATTAATTAATAGACGGAATTGCTCCGATGCAGATTACATATAGGTTGGGTGGGTCAAGTTTGTAGGCTCAATCTGATAGCAAAGTGTCCTTCATCATAACAAGGGTTGATTCTACCAAAGGTCTTAAGGGGGAGATTCTCTTGTTGGTGAATTGGAAGGTCTCTGATTCCTTCAAACTATGACCCGAAACAACATAATTATTATCCCCATATTATCCCCTATTAGTAACACTGAGGTGACTTGTTTCCTGGCATAGATGGAGGAATCAGCAGCCCTCCAATTTACCAAAAAGAGAATTCAACCTGAAATGCAAGAAAACTCATCGCGTCGCACATGACTTTTCCCGCATTTGACCCCCAAAGAATAATCCGAGGTCTGGCAAGAAAGCACAGCACACACATACTGTACATACATACATAGGCTACATACATACAGACATACATACATACACACACAGCTCATGCAAATACCGTAATCACACCTGGATGGGAATGAGAGGAGAGTTCATCGCCTCCCATCGTGTGAGTTTAGACTTGACCTGGATACCTGTTTCGAGCTTAGAAATAAAGTGAGTAATATTATGAGGGCCTTCTGAACACGAGTGGTGAACCAAACAGAAGGAATGGCTTCAGCACCGTCCTTCTCACGCTGTGGTATCAGATTTAAGGAGGGGAGAACATACTTTTTGCTTCATTAGGGAGCCTTGATTTCCCCAATGTATACCGGTTAACAGAATCAGATTGCCAACAAAAAAAAAAAAAAAAAAAAATGTTGCCTGTTGCATGGCTTAGTTTAGAGTATATTAGTTGCTCCAGATTTATTCAGCATTGTACAACCAATCCCTTAATTAATGTGATGGAATGTGCTGTTGAAGTGACGTCTTTACACAAGCGTACGAAGAGATCTTTATGCCATTCTAAAGATCATATGAAAGATATACGTTAATGGTTCAGCGATGACAGCTATAATATGGTAATGGTTGCACTAAATTATGTCCTAGGCAACCATCGTGACGGGGATTATTATTATTATCTTTGCACGGTTTAATCATTTTCTTGGATACGCACTTTATTTTAAACAGTCGTGGATCATGAAGAAAGAAAAGTCAGTATATTTGCATCTAGTGGGATGATAAGTGGTTAATATTCCTATTAGAATAATTACATGGATTTTTGTACGTATGTATGAATGTGCATGTATGTATGTATGTATGAATGAATGAATGCGTATGTAAATGCATTCCATGGTTCAAAACAGAAAGGTATGGGAGTGGATAAATAAGAATCCATTTCTCCTGGGTGGTTAATACGACACTTATTAGTATACTATCTGAGGATGGGACAAAAAAAACAGACCACCTTTGATAGCACGAGTACGAAAGAGTGTGAGATGAAATGGACCATGACGAGAGAAATATTTTGTCCATATGGTAATGTAGAAGAAATGACTCAAAAAGGTTTCTCCCTATACGGTGGTGTTATTCCTTATCCATTCTCTATACAGCTAACTTATTTTTACTGTAGGTATATGATTTGAACCCTTTTCCCCTGTAAAAATCCCACCCTCTTATTTATTTATTTTATTTTATTATGCATTTATTTATTTTTTGACGCGATTCATTCTCTCCCAATCATTATTTCCCTACATCCTGTTTCCACGCCTCTAAATTTTTCTGAGGCCTCAAGACGCCTTTTCTCACCCAGATATTTATTTTCCATCACTCCTAGATCTTTACTGTCTCAGTCTTCTAACTCCTTTCTGACGCACCTACATATTTTCCCACGCAGTTATTTTTTACATGCCCACCAGGCTTTTCCATGTCTTGAATTATTTTCCCAATCTACTGATTATTTCCTCAGATTACATTTTCCCCACTCTACTTAGTCTGTCACGTTGCCCGAAACAATTTATTTAACCTCAAGGACCATCCCTCAAGTATTGGACCAAATGCTTAGTTCGCAAATGATTAATGATCCATCACACGTCCATAGCCAATAGAAAGGAGGAAATTGATCTAACTAAAAATATTATAACTAACAAGAGTTTATAATTAGACACGATATCTTGTAAGACTTTTTTAAGGGACCCTGTGATGTAGTCAGAATACTGGAGGCAAATGAGTTCTTCAAACATTGCCTCGAAACACAACCTATATAGAAAGAGCTTGTTTCGTGGCATAGTCAGGAGGAATCAGAAGCTACCAAGTCTCATACACGATCACAGGGACCTTATTGGTGTCTATACTGTCGTGCATATATTCACTCCATCACCTACTTATCATTCAATAACACATAAATAATCAGCCTGTACATAAACTTACTCTGTTCCACCTAACGTAGGGGAAGAGTTAGTGTTCATGACTGTATATTAATGATCACTTTTCGTCCATAACACACCCTGACACACCATAATTATATATCCCGATGAAGAGATATGTTGCATACCGGTACACTTTGGTCTCTTTCACCATTACAAGAGACAAAAATACAAAGAGAAAAAAAAAATCTGTTATATTTCATGCTGTTTGGTGGTGTACTTTAGAGACCTTTGTAAATATTCACACATGAGGATAAAGATGGAATGTGTAAATCAATGGAGACGTGGATGTGGAATGAAATGTGATGAAATGAACCGCGATTATGGAAAATGAGTTCAGGATGATTGAACTAAACCCGGTGTTTTGATATTTTTTATTGGATGATCCCTATGACAAAGACAGTACAAATGGTACAGAGTACACAGTACTTACAAAATTCTTGAAACACTTTGGGTGGCAGTCAGAACCTAGTTGATTTATACTTACGCTAAATTACAATTGAAAACCTTGATTTGAACTAATGACTTACGCCTCTAGAAAATTAATATTATGCTTTATAGGCCACATTATAGAACAACGTCAGTGTAAGAGTCATCAGAAAATCACTCCACCTTCTATCTATTTCCCTGCATCTTATTCAGGCCCCGTTATGTGCAGCAGGTCACAACCACCTTTCCACCTCTTTGTGATCAGTTTCCTTTCTACTTCCTTCCCGTTCGAATAAAATGGTTGGGTGATTTTTTCTTGACCACGAGTGACTACCATACTGTACTATACATCCCGGACCTTGAGACCCAGTGATCGTCTGTGTAGTTATGCCAGAAACCTGAACAATGTAATATCACCGACCTGAGACTTAGTAGATTTAAATTTTCCCATGCAATTAGAATAGAAAGTTGTAGGTTGTTATATAGATTTTTTTAAGGGAGTCACGGTGGTGATATTGGTGATTTGGGGGCTTTTCATTCCTCTAACAGCTGAGAAATATATCTAGTATCCAGCCTTCTAACTATATCACAAGCCTCGTAAATGATTCCCCTTAGCACCTGATTCTGGCATAGCAACACATGACCAAAGACACAACCAAACATCCTTGAAACTTCCCGGGATACCTTGACTTGACGCTGTTCTTGAATATGGCTCTGAAATACACTTACAGTCAGCAGTTCTTACTCATCTTTATTTCACCGATTCAGTTCTGCGAAACTCTAAATTGTGTGAGACCGTGAATTGGCCTGTGATGTCACGAACAAGTCTGCTATAGTCAATAAAAATGTGGTGTCTTCGTTCCACAATAAACAAACAGTTACAGTTACGAGCAATAATAAGTATTCAGCTTTAGTTGAAGCTTTGAACAGTCTAATTTCACCAACGAACTATTTCCATTGGAGATATTATTGTGCATTTATTTACTGTCTCTAGGTATTCAAAGCACACCTGAATACTTATTTGTGTTCGTGACTGTACGTCGAAGAAGCAGGGACAGCTTCACCAGTCTGACAACTATATTAAACCAGAAGAATGGTTGGGAACTTGGGATGAGTGTTTGGAGGTGGTGGTGTTGGGCAGTGGAGTATGTATATGCAAGTGTCTATAGTTCTGAATGGTTTGACAGAGTTACCAGACTTGTGAAGTTATACCTGATGTTTCAACTTATCAGTTCAAATATTTACGGAACGAAGACACGACCTTTTGGCTGACTACAGAGCTTCCAAAAGGTGGTTAAGAACTACTGATTGGAACTGTAGAATACCAGGTGCCATTACTAGAACATGGAGAGTGAGCACGACGACACTTAATATCTATTGGCCATATTCTCGTCAAGTAACTTTACCCAAAAATTGTTGATTCATTATCTGTGAGTATGTCTGTTTTTGATGGAGGTTATATGATTAGTGAAAACTGAATTAATCATCTCATTTCTAAAGACCGTTTCACGACATGACAGAAGAAGAAGGTATCCTACATTATCATAAAGAATATATTCTTGAGCTACTAAAATATCGTAATTGTTTCCTCAGCATAACCAACAAATAATAGCTCTTAAGACGCCAATGAAATTTTCCAACCAACATTTAAGTGAAGCTTACAAAAACTAAAAAAAAAAAGAAAAAAGAAAAGTGGCAAAAATTGTCTCCAAATTGGTGGCCACTGATTCCTGCAGACGGTCACACTAAGCCAACACCAAGACTGAGGTAATGTGTTGCTTGGCACAGTTTGGAGGTTTGAGGAGCCTCCAATTTGCAGACAAAATGTTATGCCTAAAACAAACGAACAAATTAATACGCTTTGTCTATATTGATAAAAAAAAACACACACACACACACACACCAACAATATATAATCTGTGGAATTTTTTTAGTCAGAAAATCGACTCGCAGGACCAATAAGTTAAATGTAATCAAGCAATTCCTAGGTAGAGTTACAGGACGACGATAATAAGGACCCTAGTGTGAGTTACCTGGTGATGCAAAGCTACCTATAGACATATTAAATGTAGGTAATAAGCATCATATGAGGAGAGGCCTTTATTGACGATGCTTCACTTCTCTTTCTACTGTAAAAAGCCGAAGACTCTGTGTTTGTGTACAGTCACGAGCACTAATAAGTATACAGGTTTGGTTGATGCTTCGAACAGTTCAATTTCACCAACAAAGTAATTCCATTGGTGATCTTATTGTGCATTTATTCACTGTCTCCAGGTATTCGAAGCACACCTGTATACTTATTAGTGCTCTTGACCGTACAGTGCATTTAAGGACCCTGTGATCGTGTATGAAATTTGGAGGCTTTTGATTCCTCCTATCTATGCCACGAAACACGATCCTTCCATATAGATGATGTTTCGTGGCATTACAATATTTACCTTCAATTTTCTGAGTACATCACAGAGTCCCTTTAAATTTAAAAGGGGCATTGACCAGGAAGTACCAAATTAGCGAAAACAATGACTCCTTCTCATATGGTGTTTATTTTCTGAGCTTCTTCGTGTTATGAGTGTTCCAGCAACCACAAAGTTACGTATCAGAATTCTCTTAATATTCGAGCTTCAGTATAATCGAGACAAATGTTCCTATGTTTTTCACCGGACTACAAAAGAAAGCTCACTATTTTTATGTTTCAGTATATTAGAGACAAAAGATCTTATGTTTTTCACCAGACAACAAAAGAAAGCTCACTGTTTTTATGTTATGGGAATGTTTTGTTTTTGCTGGTGTGGGAGGGAGAGCCATGACAGCCAGATGATAATAATTGTAACCTCAGCTGAAGGAAGTACAGGTGGGTGAGAATTAAAGAGTTAGTTATCTTGACAGGTGGAATATGTAAAATTTCTATGCCTCATTGAAAAAAATAAACAAGAATGGTGAAATAGAGTTCTAGAGAGGTTGTGTACGAGAGAGTAGTTACTAGATTATACTGTACTTATTTAAATCACTGCAATGTACAGTACGAGTATTTGAGTGACGTGTGCCTGGATTCTCGAATACTGTTCTAATTAGCTATTGATTATTATGAATGCGATAAGGATACGCAGAAGACAATATTTGAAACACATGAATCGTCGTCAAGTTGTTATGCTGTAGTGCTCTAATCAGTTCAATAATAAAACTACGAAGTGAATTGGCAGTCTTGCATAAATAATTTAATGCTGTGAAATCTGTCCACGTCAAGGGCTTTTTTTTTTTTTTTTAATCAATTCTGAGCTTTTGCATAAGTAGTGTAGAACTCTTCACCAAATTATATAGCTTTTATGGGGATAGTATACTTTTGGTACATTGGAGAGCCGTGATTCCTCCAAAATATGCCAGGAAACAGGACCCGATAAACTATAATAGTGGTGCCCTGTTGCTTGGAATATTTTTGGGGAATGAGTTGCTTCAGATTTACCAACACTATACTACCAACACTATAAGTCATCAAACAGCTCAAAGTTAGCAGCAAGGACAGCGTAAAAAAAACAGAAGATCGATCAGCTTTGAGATTAATAATGAAGAAACTGGATAAATCAGTGGGACAATGTAGAGTTCATAATGCAAGGAACCATTCTAATTATAGGGAGATTCTCTTATTGGTGATAATTATGGGGGGCTCCTGATTCCTCCTAACTCTACCCGAAAACAGATGATACCCTCAATCGTACAAATAGGGAAAAACAGCTTCGTGGTGGCATAGTTTGGAGGAATGAGAAACCTTCCAATTTTACCATGCAACACGAGAACCTCCACTTATTAAGATAGTTTGAGCCTCAAGTTTGAATGCATAATATTTCGTTACATATTCTGTATAATATACCCGTGTTGGGTTGCCGCTTCCTCTAAACATTCACCTTGCTGGAGAAAACCTTGTGACCAGCTCGAAAACATTTGTAACTAACTTGATGCTGACTGGAAATTAACTTGGTCATTTTTAAAGACACTGATTTATTTTAAGTGTATGTAAAACTTATAAGTACATACAATACATAACAATAACAAGCAAGTCTGATAACGTTGCGATATTTTCACACTAACTTATAGGACCAACATGATTATATTTCTGTCTTGAAACTGGCAATAAGATTTCTTGAGAATACTGTAGCTTGGTGATGACTTGAGAGAGTAACGTGAGAGCGGTTTAAGGTTTGGTAGACTTTATAATTATGATCTGTTATTAAACCATGTCTTCTCCACAGCGACATTTTTAATTAAGAGTGAGAATGAGTATAAACTAATTTACTTTCCTTTCCAAATAAAACCACTCTGTAGCTCTATGGTTTCATTGACCTTCACACTAAATCCAAGGTAAACTAATGCTCAAAGAGGCTTGTAGTCCCGATTTCCTTTCTAAACTCGGATCGTTCTACGCAATACGGTTCATCATTTTACTTTGGTGTGGTGCAGTATAAAGGTCATGACGTCATAGCTTCATACAAACTGCTTGTTGACAGTTTCGATGTTTCCATTTATCGATGTAAATCTCGTGAAAATCGTACGTGTACTTGTTGGACCTGATTGTAATGACGAGAAATATATTCCATGGAAGTTCTGTCACTAACTGAGTCATAGAACAGAAAAGAAACCTACTATGTTTTTCTACAACTACTCGGGGAATCAAACTTGTCTTGGGTTCTCCAGTTAGATATATTGAGCAAAGCAAAACGAGTCATTGCTTGATAGTATAATTTTGTTATTTTTTTGGCTGGACCCCAGGTGACTCTACCAGGTCCACTGGTTACGCATTCATCACGAATTTCAACATCATTCTCTCTAGGATCTATATATACTAGAATGAAGACATAAACACGATACAGAAATAACCACAGTAATCTGCTACTGTCACCTGTCAAGGGATTTATATATTTATTATTAAAATTATTATTTTTTTGTATATGTAGAATGTATGTATGTATAATACACTCGGATACCATAATCTCTAGTACACCTACGTCATCCCGAGATCTGAAGCAGGCGGCTTCTGGACGACAGCCCACCCAAACCAAGACGAAGCTATACACATCTCAATCCAATGTAAGCTTTGGGTGGGCTGTCGTCCAGAAACCACCTGCTTCAGATCTCGGGCTTCGACTCCGGTGGGCTAGAGACTATGGTATCCGAGGGTACGTATGTCTTTGCAAAAATTCACGTTACAATCGAGGCGGTGGTATATAAAGCCTAACTTACACTCTATTTAAATCACTTAGACTCTATACAAACAAACAAACAACAGTCAAGTTTATATACACCCTACATGCTATAGACACATCTGTAAATTTATAAGTAATAATAAATATAATAACACCATAAAGTTTAACAGTAAAGAATAAATGTGTTTACAAGAGAATGGCCAAGTAGCCTGGATCACCCGCCCGATCGATCGATCAATCAATCAATCAATCACCCACACCACCATCACAACCACCACCCAGGCCACCCACCACCAACACCCACCACCTCCTCCTCATCCTCCTCACCCATGCCGGATCACCCCACTCCTCCTCTTCTTTACATCCACATGGTCATAATTATCCTGTTTAACTGTTTAGTTGGTGGCTGGTTGTCAGGAGTACCACTAGTTTAATTCAGGTCACTTCATTTTGTCTGCCCATTAGCATTTTGTTGTTATATTTCCTAGGTAGATGTTTCCTTAGACCACACCATGCAGACAACCAAACCAGACCATCAATTTCTTTCTCTTGGTGCTATTTGTTTTTCATTCATCCAGGCACATAATACTTATTCAAACATCCACCATCCCATATTTGTCTGTATTGAGCTGCTGTTATGCATTCCATCCAGCCCATATTCTCACCATGGATACCCGCCCTTTGTCGCTAGTTAAAAAGTCACTGAGAAACGCAAAGAAGATGAGGTGTAAACTCTGTCCATATTCCCGTTGGTCACACATACAATACTTTCCCACTAATGATTCTCTCTTTTCATCCTAATTTCTTTTCTTAACACACCTATTTTTTCACACGTTCCTTTATCTGGCTTCAGTCTATATTTCCACGCTATCGTCTGTTTACAAGGATATCCTGGATTTTGTCTCGTTGGCGTCTCACTTCACACATTCGTATAGTTACTGGCCCTCAGTGTTGTTTTTCTATGCTGAGGTTATCTCCATTGTGTAATTTTTTCCTACTTGCTCGCAAAATCTCCCATGCAATCGAAAATCTAGGGGGATTTTTCTTCCCTGTTTTATTTTTCTAAATATAATTTACAACTACCGGTAAATTTTTGTTTTGTTTTTTTGTTTAAGAGTTATAGTTTCTCATGTTTCTTTAGTTGCAGGGAGATATAGTACCTTCTCCATGCGATTGTTTATTGCAATAGTATATGTTCTCTCACGGTAACCATTGCACATCTATACTCTGTTGTATACTTATATAACGTCTTGTCACATATCAATTCCATCCATGACTGACACAAAGATTTACACACTCGTTGCCGTCATCACGTCATCAGGGTCGATAGTTTTTATTTTCCTTTTGTAGAACTATAAAATTTAACCAGTTGCTTGGTTCAGTTCCAAGTGTGATTGTGGTTGTTCGGAGCTGCAAAAATATTCCTTATATCTATATCTTATACAATAACATACTAATAGATTTGAGAAATGGAGAGCTCAACACAAAAGCCCTTCATTATGGGAATATTTTTGGAAATGAGTACACGAAACAGTGCATTTACATCATCATCCACCATTCATCATGAGAATCACTGGTGAATAGAAATATGCTATACGTAGTAATAACTGGATATTACTCCACTCTGGCGTAAAATCTACTGACATCACAGTGAATGGTTCGATGAAGACCATAGACGCTTTCCTTGAGTACATCATCACAATTCCTTTTGCTTTTTCATAATGTCTCGTAACACTGTTTGCTTTCCAATGCAGTAACTCGTATTCATACATACATAACATCTCATAATCTAAGTGAGACTTTTCTGTTTGAAAATTGTAATGTACAGATTTTTTCTTATAGAGTGCGCACACACACACACACACATACCAGGAAAGGCAAGAGTTTGCTTTTACAGCATAAATGTTTGCCACAAACCTATTTACATTAACGCTAACATTAAACTGTCTCCATGAGAATCAAGGGTGAAGGGAAGGATATCACACACTCCCTCGAGCTCAAAGGTATATGGTCACACAGGCACATGTGTACATGCAGCTGAACAGGCAATAAATTTAGTTTACAGACAAATGTAATTTTTTAGTTTGCGTCGTTTAAATAATAGCAATATGTCAGGAACTCTCTTTACAAGATTATTGTATAACTGCGATTTAGAGTATTTATCTGTAAGACGACGATAATGTTGCTGGAGATACAGTCTAGAGAATATTTATGCACTGAACGAAGTTTAAAGTGATTGTTTTTCATGTATAATTTTCTCGCTGGGAGCTGAAATATCAAAACAAATTTCGACCATCTGTATACATACTCAAGAGGCTTCTTTGGATTAGCTGGAGATTTGCCTTTTTTTTTTTCTTATGTGATCAACCCTCCCTCGTCATGAACTTCGTCAGGGTTGGTGAGGTAAAGTCTGTCAGTCCCGGGTCACCAAAGCACGGGGTTAATAATGTAGAATCCATAATGCATGACCTGGTCGAAACCATTAGCTGTTCCCATTGTCATGCAGCGGAGGGGTCGCTAATGAGGCCAAATGCTCTCCGGAATTTGAGAATATGTTTACCTCTCAATCTTACTTCGAGAACGAAAGGCCCACGCACACAAACACACAGACACTCACAAACACAGACACACATGTATGCACACATATTTTCACACATACTTTTACATTCACACACACACATCCAATCACAAAATCATATATATACTCAGATTTATGCATGCACACAAACACTCACGTACACAGACACATATATAATTGAGAGTATAACACATAGACAAAATCACCTGCACACACAGACAACAACTGCACACACAGGTCAAACAGCCAATAATTGTATCCATGAATAATGTGCTGGTCAACTTATTATAAAAAGTGTTACTGCAGCCTTCTCTTGACGTCACTTCTGCCAGGCCACAACGATGAATTTACCGATAGATATTCCATTTTTTTATGTGTGTGTGTGTGTGTGTGTGTGTGTGTGTGTGTGTGTGTGTGTGTGAGTGTGTGTGTGTGTGTGTGTGTGTGTGTATTGGCACCGCCTCACTCAGGATAGTTTGCAAAGTTAATTAAGTTGGAGAAACTTCAGTGTAGACTCAGGAAATGGAAAACAGCTAGTTCATTGTTTGGTGAACAATAATGTTTGATAAACACATGCACGCAAACACACTCTCTCAGTGACAGGTGTATTCATATATACACACGCCTTCACATATATTATAGGTTACATAAGGATTCACAGTTTTGCAATGCACTCACGTATATTCACAGGATCACTCTGATAAGCTATATTTAATTAAATATACATATATTCTACTATCTGTATATTCTGTAGAAGAGAATATATAAGCATTCAATCATTACATATATAATGTACTGTACAGTATGTACCGTTTACATTTCAACTTTCAATGTTAATACAGTGTCGGTGTATTGATGGCTACACATTCCTCCAAATTCTGGCATAAAGCAGAATGTATCCGGTGAGGTGATCTGTCATGCATCATGTGATTAATCTCCAGGAGGTTGTGCGGAAGTCAAGAGTTCACTATGCTACAACAACGCCCTAATATTATATACAAACTACAAAATTTTTATGATCATTATAATATATTTTAACACCATTCAAAATATATAATTCTATCATAGTTTATGTAGAACAGTTATTATAAGCCAAATCTATATATTTTTACATTACCTGTAATTATCTGTACTGTACAATGTAAAAGGTTTGGTGTAATTGTGGGTAAAAATTTGTGGATGACTTTCCCAAACCTGTCCCTTCCTGAGTAGACTATGAATATTATTTTCATGTACAGTACACAGGTTATTGTTAATCTCGAATGGTCACTGAGGGTCAACTAGTACTGTGAATCGATCTCTAATAACAGGAAGGCAGAAAAGCGCTACCCTTGAAATTTCTACTCGCCACTACGTCTCTGTTAGTTAAAATGGAACAACTTTATATGGAAAACTCAGCCAGCGGTGGTGACTCGAGTGGTATCAGTTGTGTTTCTGACTTTATAGGTTCCATACTTTTTGGGCAACGATTCTTTCTTCAGTATGTTGATGAATAACTCTCTCGTTTCCTTTCTCTTTCTATTTCTCATTCTCTCTTTCATTACGTGAACACACACACATACACACACTCACACATATACACACACTTGCTCAATCACACACACACACACACACACACACACACACACACACACACACACACACACACACAAACACACACACACACACACACACACACTTTTTTATATTGAATTTTTTTCCATGAATCGTTTAATTAAGAAAAAGATATTTCGTTACCTAAAAATTATTTTTATGCAACACGTGCATAGACAGGTAGTGTGTGTGTGTGTGTGTGTGTGTGTGTGTGTGTGTGTGTGTGTGTGTGTGTGTGTGTGTGTGTGTGTGTGTGTGTGTGTGTGCATTAAAATTTAGATCTTCAAACCATGACAGAAAATTTTTTGAAGAAAGAAACGGAGGGAGAAATAAGAAAGGGTCAAACTAAGAATCTCCCAACTTTCTTAATTGCGTGAAAAAGATTGCCAGACTGAGGCAGCTTTGTTCTCCACAGTATATATAATATATATATGAGTCTGAGAGTGAGTGAGTGAGTGAGGGAGAGTGAGGGAGAGGTCGTAACCTTAAAACTCATGGATTAGAGTTTGGCAAATGTGGAAGCTGGGCCAGTCCAACACTCACTCACTCTCACTCTCTCTCTCTCTCTCTCTCTCTCTCTCTCTCTCTCTCTCTCTCTCTCTCATACACACACACATAATGACTGACTACTATAGTACTCTAGAAACTTATTTTTCTATTTTGTTTGCGAATAATATCTTCTAAAGCCTCGCTGTATGTTTTTTTGTCAGTCACACATTCGTACTACTCGGCACAATTTTATTAGTATACTCTGACTTCTCTTCATTTTCTTTGCTCTTGTCTCTCTGCATTACTCACAGTCATACATCAGTATTGCTGTACACTATTCTCTGTAATCTTTCTTGTCTTATTTATTTCTGGCTATTTTTGCTTTGATTTGCTCTCGTTATAAATATACATATTATCATACGTATAGAGATATCATATACATTAGTACATACTGTACATGTACAAAAATACATCCATAAAAATATGTGACATATATGCATGTATATTTTTGTATAGAGTAGCAGCATTATAAAATTTAATGACGATAAATAAGAGGGTTCTCTTTTAATCAGGAAAGAATTATTATATGTAACATAAAGAATAAAATTTTGGTCATCTATTTTTTACTCTTGCACTTTGGGAGTCTTTTTTTGGGGGGGAGGAGGGGGGGGATATGTAAAATCGCACCCCTCAAATCACTAACGAGTACGTACGCACATACACATGCATACGTTCATACACCCGCAGCCGCACACTGGCCCACACGCAAAGAAACAAGGGAAAAAAGAAACACTCTGGTGGATAAATAAAAGAGATGAATTTTACGAGTAACGCAACACATAATATCCTCGTTACATATACAGTAGCGACTTGTTATCTGGAGTCTGTTGTTATCTGGAGTCTGTTGTTATCTGGAGTTTGTTGTTATCTAGAGTTTACCTAAACACGCTAAAACACATTCACACATTATCACAACGTTAGGTTTGTGCAAGTGAGGAAAAGGATGAGGAAAAGAACGAGGAAAAGCAGTTGTGCAAGTGGGGAAAATGATGAGGAAGAGAACGAGGAAAAGCAGGAGTAAGAATACGTGCAAGTGAGGAAAATGAGGAGGGGGAGAAATGGGAAAACAGGATAGGATTATGTGCAATGGGATGAGATAACGAAGAAAAAGAAGAAGGAGAACAATAAAGGACACTGACTGAGGCGGCATCGTTGATCCTTCAGACTTACCAGGCGCGTTTTAGTACCATTTCATTAAGAGGGAAGTAAAGTGTTGGCAAATTTGGAGCAACTGATTCCTCCAAACCATTTCAAGCAACAGACCTCCATGATTTTTGTCAGTCTGGTCCTGTTTCCTGGCATACTTTGGAGGAATCAACGAGTTCTAATGTACAGTCGCGGTCAATAATAATCATCCACATATGGGTATCTCAAACAATTTACTATCTAATGTTTTCACGTTCACATATGATATTATTGTTTTAAGTAGTGCACAGCTGCTTGTAGTAAATTAAAAGATGGTAGTTAACCTATTTATTGGAAAGTTAATCATCTAAGGAACAGAGGGAAGCTGTCAAACTCTTACGTGAGTTACGCCTATATGGATGATTATATTTGACCGCGACTGTACATACCAAAAGTTAGTGTACTCTGCTCCTGTTCTCTCCCAAAAACGCATCAGTGGTGACGGGTCAATGACGAATCAATCAAGTGTCAAAGGGGAGTTAATACTGTGTGAAAAAAAAATAAAAGGGACGCGATGAAAAATTCAGTCCCTCAGTGCAGCTCGTTGTTTCTGTTTTTAACTCGTCGGGGTTCAATATTTACTCTGGGGGACACTGACAATAAAGATCATGAAGTGTCTGTGATCACTTTTTTAATCATAACACATTTTCCTTGGTCGCTGAGATCTTGGTACAGTCAGTGAGTAATTGTGTGTTTGTGTACTGTATATTCCAGTGCACTATACAATTTTCCAGTGCACTATACAATTTTCCAGTGCACTATACCATTTTCCAGTGCACTATACATTTTTCCAGTGCACTATACAATTTTCCAGTGCACTATACAATTTTCCAGTGCACTATACAATTTTCCAGTGCACTATACATTTTTCCAGTGCACTATACCATTTATACATTACATTATTACATTACATTATTAGGTAGGGGTTTGGTTCGAATTCCATATCTATTACTCCCTCTCTCCCTCCCTCCTTCCCTCACACACACTCACTTTCATTCTGACTCCCACACTCTCTTCCTCCCTCACACACATTCGCTTTCACTCTCCCTCACACACACACACACACACACACACACACACACACACACACACACACACTTCCCCTCCTTTTCTCTCTCTCTCTCTCTCTCTCTCTCTCTCTCTCTCTCTCTCTCTCTCTCTCTCTCTCTCTCTCTCTCTCTCTCTCTCTCTCTCTCTCTCTCTCTCTCTCTCTCTCTCTCTCTCTCTCTCTCTCTCTTTTCCTTCCTTCTTTCCTTCCTTTCCCTTCCTGACGTATGGACGATGCTTTGTCATACTTCATTATCTCAAACAATGGAGTCTGCTCGCCCACTTAAAATTCACCAACGGGATATTAAACTCTCTATTGTTGCTCAGGATACGTCAATGCCAGCCTGGGGTGGGGATAGAGGGATAGGAAACAGGGAGGGGAATAAAGAAAGAAAGGTGTGTGTGTGTGTGTGTGTGTGTGTGTGTGTGTGTGTGTGTGTGTGTGTGTGTGTGTGTGTGTGTGGAGGGGAGGGGCGAAGGGAGAGAGAGAGAGAGAAGCTTAGCGTTAAGTGTACATAGTTGTGTATACTAGTTCTTCACCACTCTAGGGATTCCGATGTGCTAGTGAACTTTCTTTCATATATGTGTGTGTGTGTGTGTGTGTGTGTGTGTGTGTGTGTGTGTGTGTGTGTGTGTGTGTGTGTGTGTGTGTGTGTGTGTGTGTGTGTGTGTGTGTGTGTGTGTGTGTGTGTGTTGTGAAGAACTCTACGTTGGTGTATGCAACTGTACATGTCTTTCCCGAAAAAAATCTGTAATCAATTCCATCTTCACGGTAATTTCTCCTTGTTTCACCTCCTCCTCCTCCTCTTATCCTTCTCCGGGGCCACATCCTCCATCCATCCTAGCCGGTACGATGTCATTAGTATTCGTTTCCAGTCAGTCGGTCATTCAGTCTTTTAAGGGACCCTGTGAAGTAGTCAGAAAATTGGAGTCAAATGAGTCCTTCAAATATTGCCACCAAACACCACCTATATGGGAGGAGATTGTTTCGTGGCATAGTCGGAAGGAATCAGAAGTCTCCAATTCTCATGCACGATCACAGGGTCCTTACTTAACTCTTCCAGTCAGCCGCTACCTCATTAAGGGGTTGTCGTGTTTGGAATTCTAGACCCTGATCCTAAGAACCCCGAAGATTTCAGAGCCAAGAATCAAAACAAAAAACCGAGCATTGTGAATGACTGAAAACATTTAGGGGGTCTGGAGTTTGTCGATGAAATGGGGGACAATGATTCCTTCAAACGGAGCCAAGAAACTCACCTCATTGTCTATGCTCTATGTATCGCAATTGTGTTGTGGGACAGTTTGGAGGAATTTGTAGCTCTCATTTCGTCGACAACTCCACAAACCCATTAATTAAAAACTTTGGGCCATACAGAATACGTATTATATAAATTTTGCTAACAAACTGAACATATTAGTGATACATTTATAATTCCTTATCTAACAATAAATCGGTTTGAATGACAGATTTAACAAGACCCCAGCAAGTGTTCAGGATATCCCAGCTAGCGTTCTCTCCTTTGCATTCATGAATTTTTACTACCACGTTTATTTTTTACAGTAAACAGTAGCAATTTGTGAGTTGGAGTAATGCGAGACGTTTTATGGGATACTAAACTTGGAATCGCATAAAGCTGATGGTTATATTTTACATACCGTACCTCTCTCTCCCAGCAAGAAGTAAGAGAAACTTTATTATTTCTTTCAACATATACATTATCATTCGCTTAAAACAACAACAACAACAACAACAGCAACAACAACAACAACAACAACAACTGCCAGTGCATTATTTTATGATAGAAAGACGAGAACTTACTTATTGGGGAAATTTTTGTGTTGGTAAATCTGGAGCAACTGCTGAATCCTCCAAACTCTTCCAAGCAACAGAACACCATTCATTATATATATTTGTTCATCTGGTCCTGTTGTTTCCTGGCATACTTTGGAGGAATCAAGGCACTCCAATGTAACAATAAAGAATTACCCCCTTAAGTCACAGTATAACAGACGAGAAGTAATATCACCATAGACTAGACGAGTATTTGCTTTACGACAAATATAGAAAAAAGTGAGTATAGGCCTCCTAAAGAAATACGAGTTCAAGTTATAGATGTATATACATATATTTTCTATTTTTTTTTTTCTATTTTTTTTTTTTTTTTAGAACGAGATCCATTTTGTGAGCCTCCTGTATTTGCATAACATGTTGCCTTGTTTTCTTCGTGACATTCATATTTTTGTGTGTGCGTTCTACATTTGCCTGCGGAGTCATCACCGAGTATTTCATTTATAATAACTTTCTACTTATCTAAAGATTAGTTTCTATCGCCTATTTTTTGTTTGTTTTCCTCCCTTTTCATGTGTTTTGTTTCTGGAGAATTTTCGTAATTACGTTTTCCTATTCGTTTCTGTTAGCTTCCTTTGATTTTTTTTTTTTTTATCAGAATTTTCTTGCGAATCCTTTCCAAAATTTCCGTAAATATTGTTGATATTTCGATTCATTTGGTGTGGGGATTAACCTCCTGTTTTTTTTTTTTTCATAGCCGGTCAATCCAAACCTGAGTTGTGTTTAGGTGCATGGTTACTGGGCATTGCTTTTGCTGCCATATATTCCATTAATTTTTTTTCCTTGTGTGTGTGTGTGTGTGATTAAGTGAAGTGGTGGTGGTGGTGGTGGTGGTGGGACTGTACAGTACCTCTCCACTTTGCTCTTCGAAACACTCATCTCCACTCCACTTCCATCTTCATTTTCACTTTCCTCCACTTCCCTCAGAAATGCTGTTCTAATTGTTGTTTCTGGAGTCCCATTCTTTTTCACTCCAATATTCCAATCTAACACTCTCCTCTCCTCTCAGTTTCACCACTCTATTGCTTTACTCTTTTCTACTGCACTTTGTCACTTCTCCGAGCTCCATAATTCTTTTCTTTCACTTTACACTCACTCTTCATCTCACTGCTTCCATATCCTCCTGCTCTGTACTCCACTGTTCATCTTTCCTTCACTCTACTCCTTCAGTTTCCTGCAGACAGACACCGAAGGGAAGTGGTTGGGTAAGGCAATGCAGTTTAAGGGTCGTCTCGACTGGCTGGCTTTGACGGGGTCGCTGACGAAGGTACCTGTGTTGTTACTCCGAGGTGGTCGGTGTTATGGGCCGTGGGTTGGCGCTGTGTTTACTGAAAGAGGTGTGGGTTATGGGAACGAACACTATATTGTGACAGTGGTGGGCGGGTGGTGAGGGCGCGGGCGGGTGCTGTGTTTACTGAGAGACAGGTGGTGGGGGTCGGGATGGGGGTGTGGATGGGCTAGACGAGGGCCGTGGGGGGATAATACCTGAAGCGGTGGGTGTGGGAGCTATAGGGTGGGATAGTAGCGGCAGCTCGGGCGAGGTCGAGGGTGGAGGTGTCTTCATGATGGGCGGCCAGACGGTTGGCAGCCCCTCGCCCCGCCGCCTGCTGCCGCGCCGTTCGTGTCGCTGCCAGGGAGGACAGGGTGGGCAGACAAGGGCGGCCTTCCAGGATGGCGGCGAGGCCAGGCAGCCGTGGGGATCTTCTGGTGGAGCCCCGTGGCGTGGCGGGGCGGGGTGGTGCTGGAGGTACCATATCCTCCAGAGGTGGCTCACCTGGCCTCCCATTAGGCAGGTGAGCCAGGCCAAACAGGTCCCCCATCCCAACCCCCCCTACTGTGGTGAACCTCAGCCCCCCCCTCTACCCCCGGTCCAATCCCTATATCCACAACCCCTCCTGTACCCACCTCTGGTCCTTTCTTCTGTTCGGGGGGATCAGGTGCAGGTGGTGGTGGTGGTGTGGTGACGGCGGGTTTGGCGGCGATTTGGCGTCGCGGGGTGTTGAGGGCAGCGGCGGCAGCTACTGCGGCGCCGCTGGGGGTGGTAGCGGTGGAAGGCAGGGTATAAATCTCCCTGAGTAGCTCCGGGGGAAGGCGTGGTGGGTGGAGTGGCTTGAGCACCGAGTACCTGTTGGAAAAGTCTTCCTCCTCTGCTGGTCCACAGATCTTGTAGGCGCAGCAGGCCACCACACACAGCGCCAGCAGGGCCCCGAAGCACATGGCTGACAGTTGCATGGCCAGCACGATGTCTGATGGGGAGAGAGTGTCACCCTCCAGTTGGGGTGCTGCTTCAACTCATCCCTTGCCTTCCCTTCCTCTTATAATATTAACTGACCTTCATTGCTTCTACTTCCCATTCTCATATTTTGCTAATCTTTCCATCCTTTACTCTCCTCTACTTCCTCTTATATGTTTAATTATATTCCCTTTTGCATCACCTCCTCGTATTCGCATTGTCTTCTCTCCCTTTATGCTCCCTTATTTCCTCTTACTTTCTCTTTCGCATCATCATGTGATCTTTCCTCCTGCACCCTCGTCCCATTCATTGCCCCTCCATCAATCTTACTCCTTTTACCCATCATACATGTTCAATATTCTCTTCCTTTCCCCCTCTACCTGCATCATCTTATTCACATTCCAGTCTCACTTAAGCCTGTCGTTTTCCAATATATATATATATATATATATATATATATATATATATATATATATATATATATATATATATATATATATATATATATATATATATATATATATATATATATATATATATAATATATATATATATATATATATATATATATATATATATATATATATATATATATATATATATATATATAATTCTCTCTCTCTCTCTCTCTCTCTCTCTCTCTCTCTCTCTCTCTCTCTCTCTCTCTCTCTGTCTCTCTCTCTCTCTCTCTCTCTCTCTCTCTCTCTCTCTCTCTCTCTCTCTCTCGGTTTTGCCAATATTTGTCTCTTTTCCCTTCATTCACGCCACTTCCTTCCCTCCAACCCTTCCTGTCCTGTTCTGTTTCTCTGTCACCTTTATCCATAACTATCGCAACTTCCCTCAGCTATTCTTCCACAGTACCTTTTTTTACATACAAGCACCCTTCCCATCCATCCTTTCACACAATCTTTTTCCCTTTCTTCCTCTCTTTCTTCTTTTCTCTTACTCCCCCTCTTGCACTGGCTTCCGTTCTCTTCCTCTTCCCTATTCTCTCCCTTTCCCTCTCTCATCTGTCATACTGTTTTTCACATTCCCTAAATCATCCCTTCATCCTTCCCTAGGGGCCTCTTCCCACTTCTCTCCCTTTTCCTCTCTCATTTGTCTTTCATTCTGCTTTTCACATTCCCTAAAACATCCTACACTGTTGACCCCGAACAAACTAGAGCTTCGTGTGACCTTTGTTGACCTTACCTTCCCACGTGACCTCGTAGGACGCGGCGTTGTAGACCCCGCGGTAACCATAGCGGCCCACACCTCCACCTGCCCCTTTACCTGCCTTACTGCCCCGGGCCCCTCCTCCCGGCACACCTGAGGCCGGGAGGGGGAGGTATTGGGATGGGGGAAGGGGTAGGAAGAAGTGGAGTAGTGTGGAAAAAGTAGGGAGGTATTGGAATGGGGGAGAGGTGGGATGGTATGGGGTGGGTTGGAAAAAGTGGGGGAGGTATTGGGATGGGGGGAGCGGTAGGAAGGAGTGAGGTATGGTGGAAAAAGTAGGGGAAGTATTGGTGGGATGGTTGGAGAAGGAGAAGGAGTGGTGATAAAAGGATAGGAAGGGGAATAGATTGATCGAAGAAAGAGGGAAAAGAGAAGTAGTGGAAGTTGGCCGAGGAAAGTGAAAGAGGAAACATAAGAGGGTAGGTTAATGAGCGTAGTGGTGGTGGTGGTGGTGGTGGAGAAAAGGGCATTTGAGATGAGGAAGGAGGTTTTGGGTGTGTATGTATATATATATATATATATATATATATATATATATATATATATATATATATATATATATATATAAAATCGGGAAGGATTTAGGGAAGATATGAAGGGAAGATATATGTGAAAGACGGGAGTGAGGGGAGAAAGAGGGTAAAGGGGAGAAGAGAGAGAGAGGGGAGGGAGTAAGGAGATGAAAAGAACAAAGAACAGAGAGGGACGAAAGAAGGGAAGGAGAAGGAGACAGGGAGGGAAGGACAAGGAGACAGGAGTGAGGGGAGGAGATGGGTGAGGCGGCAAGCACAGGCAAACGGGAGGGGATTCGCCATAAATGTGGAAGAAATGTCTGGATTAGGTGGGAGGAAGGTACTGATGTCTGGTGTGGGGTAGGAGGGGTACTGGAGTGAATGAAGGGAGGGGTTGTAGAGGGGGTGCCGTCGGGGGGAGGGGGGGAAGGGAGTTGGAGGCTGTGAGTGTGAATAAGGGAGAGTGGTGGAGTGGGTACGTGAGGGGAGGTGCAGTGAAAGGGTAGTGAGTGAATGAGTGAGTGAGGGAGGGAGGGAGGGAGGTGCAGTGAAAGGGTAGTGAGTGAATGAGTGAGTGAGTGAGGGGGTGCAGTGAAAGGGTAGTAAGTGAGGGAGGTGCAGTGAAAGGATAGTGAGTGAATGAGTGAGTGAGGGAGGTGGGTGTGCAGTGAGAGGGAGTGAGTGCGTTCGGTAGTGGGTGAGTGCCTAAAGGAACCGATATTGTGAGATGCTATTTTGAGAGGAGATGGAGAGGGATGCCGCAGTGGAGGATATACTGTATACTATGAGAGGGGGGTGGGATGCGGTGGTAATGAGGGTGAGAGGGAGAGATGTAGAAATGAGGGGGACGGATAGGTTCTTTTGTGAAGGGTGAGGAGGGGATGATTGATGCTGCCGTGAAGAGAATGAGAAAAATATACGAAAGAAGGAAGGAAGGAAGAAAGGAAAGGAAGTATTATGAGCAGAGCAAGTAAGACACGTGTACGAAGAAAGAAAGACGGATGACGAAGGAAAAATGTGTAGGTTATGATATGTACAGTCACGAGCACAAATTATTATACAGATTTGGTTGAAGATTTGAACAGACCAATTCAACAACGAACTAATTCCACTGGAGATCTTATTGTATATTTATTTACTTGTCTCTAGCTAGGTATTCGAAACACACCTGAATACTTATTAGTGATCGTGACTGTACATGAACTCCCTCCTCTCGCCATTTTCATTGAGGTCCAAACCGTGTGTCATAGAGGCTGGTCTGTGCAGGGTCGTCTTCCAATCTCGGAGGTTAATGGAGTGCTTTGATGGTGGCCGGCACTACTGTGTTGTTTCACCATGCACTCTCCCTGGTACTCTGTGAAACTCTCCCTGAATCTCATCCTGGCACTCTCCTTCTCCCTAGCAGTTTACCGGTACTTGCTTGGTACTCTCCCTGACATTTTTCTACACTCTCCCTGACACTTTTACAAGCACAAAATCTGTAACTCTCTTTGCCACGTTCTGTGACATTAAAATAAGTATTTTTCCCAAGCCCTTACACAGGCAAACACTGATAGTTTTCTTGTTACTCTCCCTTGCTCTTTTCCAGGCTGTTCCTCTCCATATCACTCTCACCATCAACCTTCATTCACTCTCAATGGCACTCTCCTAACACTCTCCCTGGCACTCTCTCTGGCAATCTCTATGGAATTTCCTTTTCACTTTCCCTGGCACTCAGTCCTATCTGTCCCAAAGTCAGTCTTCCATGACTGATGTCAGTGTGTGTCAGGAAGATGGGGAATGATCTTTTATCACTCTGATATTGATTATGTGAATGAAGAGGGAAAGAGAGGGGAGAGGTCATCATTTATAGAGTTGTGATGGAGATGCCGGGCAGTAAAGATGAGGTGGTGTATCGATCAAAAGATTCTGTGATTCAAGAGCAAATGTAGGCAGGTTTTGTGGTGGTGGTAGTGGTGGTGGTGTGGGTGTTGAAATCAGGAGTAATTCCAATATATTCTGGTGGTGGTGGTGGTGTTAGTGGAGTAAACAAAGGTATTAAAACTGTTGGAGGTGGTGGTAGCGGTACTTGAAGTGGTGGTTGTGGTGATGTAGGTAGTGGTTACGGTAGCTGAGATGGTGAGGGCTTAGGAAATAATGGAATAAAAGTTATTTGACTGGTGGCACAGATAAGGTGATGCTGTAAGGGGAAAGGGAACTGGTACTGGTAGATGGAGGTGTTAGAGATGTAGGTGATGGTTGTAGTGGAAGAGGTATTGGTGGGAAACATATATTTTCTAGTAACACCAATGAATGGGAGTGTGAGGAAATATATTCATTCAAGCACCCTGGGGTAAAAAGTAAGTGCATGTATAATATATGACTTTGCCCTTCTGTGTGCGTCACCAGTGTTGGAATTTTGATGGACGACTGTGTGTGAGTGTGAGTGAGTGTGTGTGTGTGTGTGTGTGTGTTGTTCATTCATTCATTCATGGTGTAGGGCCAAGGACAAGTATAGGCTATGTAGTAAGTCGAGATGAAAACACAGGTGTGAGAAAGTAGGTCTATATTTTAGGAGAGAGGAACGGGAAAGTTTGACTGAAGGAAAGTATGTATAGATGTTGGGAGTAGAAGGTATAGACAGCTTGCAACAACAAACCAGCATCACTTACCGGTACTTGCATCAGCGCTCCACCCAGCCCTTCCATTGTCCAAGCTACGTGATTGTTTGTCTATTGTAAATCTCTACCAAATTCTTGCACATATATAAATAAGTTTCCATCTCATATGGAAAACTATCTCTGGCGGTCCCGTACCGTTAAATAAAAAGGAAGGGCATACAAGTCATTGTTTATATTCATAATAAAACCTTTTTCAGGGTCTTGGAAGGAAAGATAATTTGTTAAAGCACTCGCAGTGAAAATCGTCGTCATTTTCTATAAAAACGAAATGTCCTGTTTTCCAAGCGTAAATTTTCTCTGTGTTTGTGTGTGCCATTTTCAGCGAGACGCTAAATACATTTCCTTTGCTACGGAGGACATCACAACGCCAGACCACATTCCCTCTGGACTTACAACGTTGCCACGAATGTATATAATGCACGGAAAAAATTGCATTGTTGTCTCTTTTTCTTGCAACCTGAGGGAGGCTAATGTAAAGATTTAAGTAATGATTGTTGTCTAGTTAATTAAGAAATACAGTAAAGGAGACTATTTACATTTGTGTTATTACCGGGTTTGTTTGATGGGTTATGTATAGTTATTGTTAATTAGATGTATGCACGTGTGTGTGTGTGTGTGTGTGTGTGTGTGTGTGTGTGTGTGTGTGGTGTGTGTGTGTGTGTGTGTGTGTGTGATATGAGAAAACACTGCAATACTGAGGCAGAAAATATCCATACCTGCATCCATTGTATAGCTACACTGCATATGTATATATATATATAATGCTAGTGCTCATTACCCTACTACTTCTACAATTTAGGCCCAATCTGACATGGCTTTTTCATTTACACACAATAAGCATTTACTGTAATACCCCTTTTCTCCATGATATATATATATATAAATACTTTCTTCCAATTTCCATATGTAATATTTGGGTGTGTAGCTCTTCTGTAATATGCCCCAATTTCATGCGTACAGTTGACAAATACGAACTCCTCTTCCCATTGTATCAAAATGAATTTCCTCCAATTTCAGCGCATAGCACTTGGGGATATTGCTGTTCCATTATACATCCATACATATCCACTTTCCTGCCTACAGGTGCCGCCAGAACTCAATGAAAACAGCATATGACACCATTTCACACCCACCTGACTCTGCCCACTCACGTATTGTTAGAATTAATAATAATATAGATCATTATGAAGAACTGCCTTTATTGGCAACGTTTCCCAACATGTAGCTTCTTTATCTAACAGAGACTCATACTCTGTTGCTGTTTATCTTACTTTATCAACTTATGAGTTTTATTCTGTTTTACATTCACCACAAGGACACACAACAGGAGCTAGACGTAACAAGGCGAAATAAGAGTAACCTGGCCACGACTTCAACTTGGGATTGTTGTTCGGTTTTACCAGATGTTGTTTCCCTTGCCAGGGTAGTGTACGAGCCAACACAAAAGTTTATAGATAATCCTGAGTGAAGTCATCTCCAAACCGAAACCCAAATGCCGAATGAAGAGTCATCTCTTCTCAGGATCTTATACCTATTCCTAACTCACCTACAGTACAGCATATTCCAGGTTTACCAACAGACTTCTGGAGGCGATTGTAGCATGTTTGATTACCTAACGAGGCTCCAATACCTTTGTCCTTCAG